>MVJL01006607.1:0-14495 GCA_002156465.1 Macrocentrus cingulum | reverse complement strand
TTAGGTTGTATAGTAACACGTAAGCTTAGCATGGTGTGTGCTAAGTCAATGTACTCTTCACCGAGGCCTTGAACAACGAATTCGATGGGTGAATCATCTGTCAGTGAAGATATAGGCTTGTAGTAAACCCAGTTAGAACTTTCAATTGCAGTTTGTGTTGGAGGCAACGAAAATAATTCTGTTTCTGATTTCATACACTCGCACGAGTGTGTGTGCAAAAACGCCATTTCTAGTTGTTAAATATGTCACTCACACTCCGAAGTTTCTTTTTGCCTACTTCCTTATGCGATGATGTGTGACGTTTATTTGTCCTCTTCTTCGTCTTTTTCTTATTCACAGCAGCACTTTTCTTCATATCCACCACGTCCAAATCCAACTTACTCTTCACCGAGGCCTTGAACAACGAATTCGATGGGTGAATCATCTGTCAGTGAAGATATAGGCTTGTAGTAAACCCAGTTAGAACTTTCAATTGCAGTTTGTGTTGGAGGCAACGAAAATAATTCTGTTTCTGATTTCATACACTCGCACGAGTGTGTGTGCAAAAACGCCATTTCTAGTTGTTAAATATGTCACTCACACTCCGAAGTTTCTTTTTGCCTACTTTAACAATTCTGTTTCTGATTTCATACACTCGCACGAGTGTGTGTGCAAAAACGCCATTTCTAGTTGTTAAATATGTCACTCACACTCCGAAGTTTCTTTTTGCCTACTTTCTTATGCGATGATGTGTGACGTTTATTTGTCCTCTTCTTCGTCTTTTTCTTATTCACAGCAGCACTTTTCTTCATATCCACCACGTCCAAATCCAACTTGATCGTTATGCTCATCGTTATATGTTACTTTTCTTCATATCCACCACGTCCAAATCCAACTTGATCGTTATGCTCATCGTTATATGTTGTGTAGTAATCAGCCATCTTGATAACACATTTATCCGACACGTTTAAATTGTAGTGTCACTGTTAATGTTCCGCGATGGAATGGCACAAGGTGACAAAATTCATCTTTTATATCGATTTCAATTGTTTGAAATTCTACACGTTTAAATTGTAGTGTCACTGTTAATGTTCCGCGATGGAATGGCACAAGGTGACAAAATTCATCTTTTATATCGATTTCAATTGTTTGAAATTCATTTTCATCATTTTCAACTATAGGTGTACTTGTAAGAGAAACATAATTATTTTCATCATCAAGAGGAAAGTGTAAAAATGTCATTGGAATGTGTATTTCGGCTAGGGATACTTCCCACTCACCATCTAGTCGTAGTGATGACGGCAATTGTGTAGTATAATGGGAGGTTGTGTTTTCGGGAAAAAATTTTATACTGCTGTTGCTAGGCAGTACTATGTAAAAGTAATTTCTATCAGCCATTGTCTGAATTATTTCACCTTGATACGGTTTATTTTTGGATGCATTTGTACACGCACAAATTCTTCTTCATAAAAAACACCGTCAATTTTTTCACCGCTTAAATCACTAAGTATATCAGTTGGTGGTTGACGATACGTCGATGTACGTACGACATAATGAATTTTAAACACCCCTTTACTCTATCCACCTTCATAACCTTTTACAAAGACAGCTTTATTGCTACTAATTCTCACAAGGTCTCCACATTGATATTTAGGTTTACGTAAATTTTTACTACCATAGCAGCGTTCTAAATTAGCGAAAGCTAAATGTGCGTTTTTATGAGAAATATTACAAGGCTCAAACTAGGTTCCACTATGTTTAGTATGATTATAAGCATCAACAATCATTGATAATACATCAATATAACGTTTAGAACGTGTATGTGTAGAGTACGCCACATCCGTTCTTTAAGTGTACGAATAAATCTTTCAACCACAGCTGCTTTCACATCAGGATTACGAACTATACGAAAAACGATATGTTTTTTCCCGAGCATATGTTGAAAGGGTGATCCAATAAATTCCTTACCGCGATCTGTCTGCAGTGTGTGAGGTGTACGACCACCATTTTTGATTAATATTTTCACAAATGCTACTCTAACACTGTCAGAAGATTTATTCTTAAGTGCTTCAACCCAAGCAAATTTACTTAAAACATCAATTACTACAAGTAAATAATTAAAACCATCATTATACGTAGAAATAGCTCTTACATCGATAAGATCAGCTTCTCATCCACTGTCCACTTCGCATACATTATATATTCGTCTTTTGAATCGACGTCGTGTACTTCTATGACGTGTATATGCTTCCTGACCATCCAACCATTCAATGATTTTGCTTTTGGGGATTTTATTCTTCACAAAGTCAATAATATGGCGTGCGCCAGAAAAACTAACAGGATTTTCAGGATTATAATATAAATTGCCTAATGTTCTACTTATTTGAGCTTCAACCATCTTGTAATTCTTTGTCGCTTGCACGGCAAAATTCGATTTCCTAGACCTTCACCCTGTTGCGGTAGTCGTCAGAGTACTTTACGTTTCCGTGTTCTTCTTAGGTATGGTGTATTTTTATCATCCTCACTAGAATTTCGGGTAAACGTTCAGCTGAATTATTTTCGATGCTCGTGAATGATGTTGGTCCACTATCATCAATATTGTTTGAATTGTTTCGCCATGACCATACATTCAGCAAGTGTTCAGGTGTCGAAGTTCTTATCCAAAAATCACTATTCCCAATATATTCACGTGGAATGTTTCCTCGTTGAAGCGCACTGGCAAACTGTTTACGTCCTACGGCCATTGATTGTTTTCTTTTACGTATTGTATCATTCAATAGATCTATAACATTAGAATGTGGAAAAGTGTGGTTATTTATAGATACAGTCCCTTGTTTATCCCAACGAATTTGTGAAGGTGGTAGACGTGATATTCGCTCGAGCAACTTTCTGGCTTTTGAACGAAAGTCGTTTGAAATACTTTAATTATCGACTGGTTTAGATCATAATCTTGCATTACTCTGCCATGATGATCAGGTGTATCATCATGTACTGGTGGATTTTCCAAAGCATTCTCTTTTGTCGTAGTAATTGGACGTCTGTTGTCCAGCTGGTGTAAATAGCGTTGAAAAACTTGATAATAGGCTGTCCACTGTTCTCGATGATTTTCGTATGAAAGTGAATTTAAAATATCACTTAACTCATTATCTAGTCTTGTCAATGCAGTACCGTACGTTTGCACTAAATTTACACTATTAGGATGCACAAGAGTTTGTGGTGACTGTGTCAATTGTGATACACTATCTTCAGGAACTAACACCATTTTCTTTGCATACTCCATTTTTTTATTTTTTAATAAAACTTGATATCAATGCTCTTAGAACTTGTGCTAATAGCGCTGGTAAAAATCCTCCTTTTTGAACAATTATCCGTTATTTACTTGATAAACTGGATCCTCTTTGCGCTAAGCGTCGTAGAAATCGTGCGTATGGTTTTAAACGTTTTTTCTCTTGTGGTTTTAGAGGTATAGTACTTTGTAAAATGTTTAATGAACACTCCGATATACATCTGATTAGTCCCGGATCAGCTTTAGCGAGTCGTACTTTTCGTTGTGATTCACTTACATGGCATAAAGCACTTAATATAGCTGTATGCTTCTTGCCAGGACGACCTCTCGAAGCCATTATGGACGAACGACTGACACATCATTTGCCATACTTGATCTTTTTATAGGTGTACGATTGACGTAGACATATTGATGTGCGTCAACAGGAAATATATTTGTTCTAAAACGACAGTTGTCAGGTGTCGCTTGCTTTAAATCAAGCAATAAGCATCCGAGTGGTTGTGCCGTAGCATCAAAATATACTTCTTGTAGAAATTTCGGGTTTTCCGGACAGATCTGGAGCGCCGAATGTTGTATTTGAGCACGATCACGGGGGTTTTTAAACAATACTATGTAATTGGTATTCGAAGAGATATCTCGCTGACCACGCCCTTGATGAAACAAATTTTGTGTAATTAATATCACACTGAAATTTTTATGATGGCTTCCCTTTGTAAAGAGATCTGATTCGATATATTGGACGACTCACGCATCAAATCATCGATTATTATTAGTTTTGGACGTGGATCATAAGAATAGTCACTGCTTTTCGGTAAACCCTCGCGAAATTCAATATTTTTTGCGTTGGGATATTTCTTGTAAGTTGATTGCTACTCAGAATAATAAAATAGAAAGCGGTCAAAGTGTGTATCTACCATTTGATGTATGTATTGAGTAACTTTTTCACAAAAAATGTTCTACCACACCCTGTTGAGCCACACACTAAACATGTAAAAGGATGCTCGCAACGTGTATCCATTATTATGACTGAATTAAAATTCTATGGACACACAATAAATTAAAACGGTATGGTTTCATTTCAGCACATGCGCTGTAAAATAATCAAATAAAATAATTACATATATTGAATATACATTTCAAACAAAAATTTTCAATTCTCTACATAACCAAACGGTAAGGTATTAAATTCACCATGGCGTCGACGCTTAGTATTTACAGGTTTACATTTTTTACTCGAGACACGTGACAACTTCGTGAAACATAGTACGTCTAATTGAGTCAAACTGAATTTCAATTTCATCGGTCCGCTCTCCCGTTACAAATGACCTTAGGGCATTATAATTAATGTGTTGTCTATTTATTGAATTTAGCGTAATACCTTGAAACAAGTGGGTTTTATTTTGAAAATAAATATTTATTTGAATTCGTACTTACTTGGCCATGGCTGGTAAAAAATTTTGGGAAGGTGATTTGGGGTCGTTTTAATTATTTAAATAAATTACTATTGTGTATACTAAGTTTTTAGCCTGAAGGGCAACAATTTATTGAGATATATTTTTGTGAATTTAATTATTATTTCGTGGTATGAGTCGACTCGGAGAGGGAAAACGTCACTTAAGACTCGTCGAGAATATTCCTTTTCGCTGATGGGATGACCTTCACGGGATGCGGGGTGTCGTTGGTGTGTCAAAAACCCTGGGATCCGCGAAATTCTTCGCGGCCTGTCTACGCGTTCGCTTCTGCGCATCTAACATAAATTTCTCGACAAAGTGCCTGAACTCATCTATTTGGTCCATGCGGTTTTTCCATCGCTCGAGAGTCTCCGGGTTATTTAGATTATCGGTTGATTTATTCGCGGCTCGCGGATCACGACCATGGTTCAAATAGAATGGGGTCACGCCTAAGGCGCTGTGTACGGATGTATTATAAGCGTATTGTAACTTAGCTAAGTGCGCGTCCCATTCGGTATGTTTATTTTTCACGAAAGCGGTGATCATTGGTTTTATGGTTCGATTTCCTCGTTCTACGGGATTGGCTTGTGGATGGCAAATAGGAGTAGGAGTGAGTTGTACCTGGTATTTTCCCATAAGGGTCTGAACGTCCTTATTGATAAATTCCGGTCCATTGTCACAAATCACCTGGCGTGGTGCACCCCAGCGGTTGAAGAGTATCTCGAGATGTTTGGAGACTAGTTTGCCTGTTTGTTGCCTCAACGGAATGATTTCTAAATAGCGAGTGTACAGATCTAATACTACTAGAGCGAAGAGATGTCCCTGAGTGGCCCAATGGTATCGATGGAGATGATTGACCCAGGTTGAGAGGCAGGACGCTGTCCTAAATAACCCTGGGATTTTGTTTGGTCGGACTTGTGGGTTATGCAAATCTTACATGTGCCTACGTATTGAGCAACTTCTCGGAACATGGCAGGCCAGTAATACACATCCCTGGTTCTCAAGTATGTTTTATCTATCCCTAAGTGTCCGCCTAAATCGCGCCGTGATTTTCTCTGAGTATTTTGGCTCTATCCTTCTCTCGGGGAACTCTTTTCCAAGGGTTGACATCACCCAAAATTTCTTTGAGAGCTAACGGTCGATAATAGAGCAACTCACCGTCTTCTACTTTCCACTCGGAATATTCGTCGGGATATTTTTCCACTAATCGAACCTTTTGCTCATACCAGACGTGAGTCCCTACTGTCCCTAAAACTAAAGAGCGTCTCAAGTGACTAGAGAGAATTTTCCTTACACTCGTTAGGCGTGAAAGCGCGTCTGGGGCTTCATTCACCGTCCCTCGGTAGTCCACGATATCGAAGGTGTATGCTGATAACGTGATGCACCACCGAGCGATTCTCCCCAAGGGATCTTTGAGTGACTTTAACCACTGTAAAGCCGAATGATCAGTGTAAATGCGAAACCTGACACTCTCCAAATAACATCTCAATTTCTTCAAACTCCAGACAATTCCGAGACACTTCTTCTCCATGCTGTTGTAATTTAATTCAGCTCTTAACAACGGTCGACTCAGACAAATGATGACAGTTTCTTTACCCGAGCCTACCCCGTACTGAGTGAGAACTGCGCCTAAACCCGAGTCGCTTGAATCAGTATATAACCGATAGGGGAGTTATGGATCAGGCACACACAATGGGGAAGCCTTGATTAATGCCTGTTTGGTTTCCCAGAAGGATCTCTCCTCCACATCGGTCCAATTCCACGGGAGTTTCACGCTGGTTAATTTATGTAGGGGACCTTGCACTGGAGCAACATTCCGGATGTGTCGATGGTAGCAGTTTACTATTCCCAGAAATCTTCACGGGAGTTTCACGCTGGTTAATTTATGTAGGGGACCTTGCACTGGAGCAACATTCCGGATGTGTCGATGGTAGCAGTTTACTATTCCCAGAAATCTCTGAATCCTCAGAGTTCTTTGCGATTTTTAGGGGTGGAATACTCAGCGATTGGTTTGAGCCTCTTCTCAGGATCCGTATAAGTCCCCTCGTTATCTACTAAAAAACCCAAAAATGTTACTTGACCTTGCACTGGAGCAACATTCCGGATGTGTCGATGGTAGCAGTTTACTATTCCCAGAAATCTCTGAATCCTCAGAGTTCTTTGCGATTTTTAGAGGTGGAATACTCAGCGATTGGTTTGAGCCTCTTCTCAGGATCCGTATAAGTCCCCTCGTTATCTACTAAAAAACCCAAAAATGTTACTCTCGAACTGGTGGAATACTCAGCGATTGGTTTGAGCCTCTTCTCAGGATCCGTATAAGTCCCCTCGTTATCTACTAAAAAACCCAAAAATGTTACTCTCGAACAACTGGAACGGCTCTTTTCTCGATCGATGACCAGACCTGCTTCCCTGAAAGTCTCAAGCACCAACCCTAGGAAAACTTTGTGCTCTTGCAGAGTAGCTGAAACGATAACCCAGTCATCAATGAAGGATGAAGGAATGATGAACTCAAAAAGTGATTTTTTCCATTGTAAAGCTCAATCTGTTGTTTCCGTGATTGATACAAACTCGATAATTTAGCCACACAATTCGAGCTGGAAGGCGGTGGATTAGTTGGAGGCGTTGATGGAGCGACCGATGCATTCCCAAAAGTATTGAGAGGCTCTGAATTTTCGTTATTGCCATTTGCACGGCCGATGTTATTGTTTCTGATGAAGAATAAATTGTAACGTTTTTAGTAATCATAAATTTAAACTAAAAATGTATATGTATATCAGTTAAGAGAATATAATTTTTTTTAATACCTCGAATGGTTACCAGTTAAATTCAATGGTATAGTCGCGGCAAATGAAGACTGTCCATTCAAATTGGTATTTGTCGTCTGCATGCTGCCGACAACTGCACTTTTATTTATGTTCATGTACAGGTCCTCGCGAAATATGTCGTCCATTTCTCGGTACCACTTCCATTTCATACATCCAGCACCGGTTACGTTAGTAGAAAAATCATTTCTCTTTTTCAGTTTGTACCGCCCCTTCAAGTACAAAATTTTATTCGATATTATTTCAGCAGAAATGGCGTATTTTTTGGCTGCAAATACTTTCGCAATTTCTCGATATAGGTCCACCTTTCTAATTTCACTATTTCTGAATCGTTTCATTCGTCGTTTGTATTCTACCAGCAGTGATTTAATCTTTCCGTCTGACCACTTAGTGTTTGCAGTCTCTGAAAAATTCAACATAGCTCATTCTTCAATTAAGTACACTGTTAATTCAATTCTCTCACCTTCTCCATCGTCTGCACTTTCTCCATCATCCGCACTGTCTCCATTATCCGCACCATCTCCGTCATCCGCACTGTTTCTATCATCTGCACCTTCTCCATCATCTGCATCTTCTCCATCATCTACCGTAGAACTGGAGGCCATTGGGTTCTGGTGACTAGAAGCACCTCTCTGCGAATGCTCTTCGAAATCATCTGTGTGTTCTTTTGACGCATTCCCACCCTGGCTGGATTCAAAAAGGATATCGAATTCGTCTTTACGAACACTTTCATCCTGGCTTGGGCTCGGTGTGCCAAGGGCTCTTGGTTGTCGATAATGGTCATTCCCGAGTAAAAATCTCTAGTCTCCCAGTAAGTACCCAGCAGTCACAGAAGTACACACCGGGCTCACAACAGGCACGTTCACATCACAAATATGAGACGAGCTCCCACCAGACACCCAACAGTCTCCCACTAGATCATTTTCCGTCAAATATGATTTGAAGGTCCACAACAAGCTCCCACACATTCTAGGCCCCCAACAGATGCTAGTACATGTGCATGGGTGTTTGCTGGGTGCCAGAATAAATTTTCAAAACTTTTTCGTACTTAGATTATTTTAATCCAGCGTCAAATTTTTTTCCAAGTCCGAAATAGTTCAGGCCTCAGAAATTTAGAGGAGCTATACTTAGATGACGAGGATATGCCACCATTATATACTGAAGGCAATATAGAGACGATGCTGTTCCGATCACAAATGCCTCAATATAGCTGAAGAAAACAAACATATAAGCAACGTTTTAATATGTTCATAGGCACAGGAGAAAGCGAAAAAAATGGTTTACAATAATATCTTAACCTATATTTTGCAGATTTTCATAATTTGTAAGCGACGTCTAAAAATGATTGTACCAGGCTGAACTTTGTAGAGGGCTCTCCGTAAAACTTAATAAACTTCAATTTTTTTATACGAGTCACGAAAAAAAAAAATCGATTTTTGGGCCACTTTAATACAGATGCTCAAAGTAAAAAAATATTAATACCGGAGGATTGTTGTACTTCAAGATACAGGGGCTGGTGTGGACTTATTCAATTTCATTCAGTTGGATTATTATATTAAAAATTTTGACTTAGAATTTTTTTAATAAATAATTTCAAGTCAAAATTTTTAACACAATAATCCAACTACATGAAATTGAATAAGCCCACAACAGTCTCAGATATGTCCGCATGGGTGCCTGCTGCGGGCTAGCCCGCGAGGCCCCGCGCGGCATTAGAACGACCTGTTGTGGGCCTTCTGGGTGTGGGCGTGTGTTTCTGTTGGGTGACTGTTGTGAGTCTGACTCGCAACGGTCACCCAATAATGCATTTTCAGTCGGTGGAGATTTTTACTCGGGTAGTTGGACCATGACTTGGACCCGTTGTATGGTCTTTTAGTTGTCGATGGCTGTTCGCAGCTTTACTTTGTACTTGTGTATTGTTTTGGTTCAAGAATCTTGCGATTTCAGCAATTGCAAATTATTTATCTACAACTTCAGGAAAAATGTAGTTTAATGCGAGTAATATATATATTTGCATATCTGAAATAAAGTTTCGAGGTTGGCTGAATTATTCGCATACATACCATCACGCATTTTCGTATAAAAACTATCCGACGCTTTTATTTCAAAACTTTTATTTTCTCAACGGTAAATCGTTTTGGTCAATGTCATTTTTAATTGATATATATGAATGTAAAGTTAGATATTATTCGAAACAGGTAGTGTACGCATCAGCATATATGTATCTTACCAAACTGCACCATACAATCATAATAAAAATTCGACAAAATGGCGTCAAGTCTACAGTTAGACTGTTCGGCCAAGATCACGTCCCACTGAGACTGTCTAAAAATCCCAGTCAGACTTTTGTCTTTTGAATACACACAATGAGCCACTTGTTGCATCCCCATTGAGCGCTACTACGGTGGCTCCCACTGAGACTGTCTAAAAATCCCAGTCAGACTTTTGTCTTTTGAATACACACAATGAGCCACTTGTTGCATCCCCATTGAGCGCTACTACGGTGGCCCTACAAGTGAAAACTGGTTTTCAGAGGATCTGCGCATGCGCATAACTCTCTAAAAAGATATCCAACTCAAACCGATGTTCTATACCCGAAAACAGATTCTACAAGTGAAAACTGGTTTTCAGAGGATCTGCGCATGCGCATAACTCTCTAAAAAGATATCCAACTCAAACCGATGTTCTATACCCGAAAACAGATTATTGATGCTTTTAACTTTCACTTTTTAAGAATAATTTTTCAACGTACCAAAACCAGTGATATCCAACTCAAACCGATGTTCTATACCCGAAAACAGATTATTGATGCTTTTAACTTTCACTTTTTAAGAATAATTTTTCAACGTACCAAAACCAGTTTTTCTACATTAAAAATCGTACGATTGGTGTCTATTGTTTCCAGGATTAAAAAATAACTTTTCTACATATGCCGACAGCGGTTTTTTCTCATACCCAGTTTTA
This sequence comes from Macrocentrus cingulum, assembly GCA_002156465.1. Taxonomy (NCBI): domain Eukaryota; kingdom Metazoa; phylum Arthropoda; class Insecta; order Hymenoptera; family Braconidae; genus Macrocentrus; species Macrocentrus cingulum. The sequence continues at coordinate 3,993 of MVJL01006607.1, read as the reverse complement.
CCGATTGGAAATTAACCTATCAAAATCTATTATTTTTACAACCGAAGAAATAGCCTAGAAACATGACTATGATTTTATTGTAGGTCTTATTCATATAAATATAGCATTAATTAGTATTTATTTTTGTTTATTACATAGAAAAAATGGAATTTATCAGATCCAAAAAGCCGCTATCTTAATTTCCAGTATAGTATTGATTCCACACCAGTGCCGCTATCTACTGCTAGGAAGTCAAGAGCACTCCGCTCAAATATATTGTTGATAATACATTTTTGGATCATTAACAACCTCAACATTGTTTATCAACATAACTTTAATGCATGTGTTTAGTTAAATGTATAATTGCGCCTACAAATTATGGTGTTATTGTACTTATATGGGTCCTTGCAGTGTTATGTCCCCGCTCGGGTACTTTGATATCCGCCCGATGGTGGCGCTGAACCGCCTTGATTGCAAGTGCGCGCGAATAAAGGAAAGGTTCGAAAGAGGTGAAATCAAACTTCCAGTTTGATGGTTATTACTTGACAAATTTATTCTTAACGTCTTATCTTTGAGCAATGTCTGAACAGTTCGAAATCTCGACGAGAAGTGCCCGTACATTCTGGTGGTGGACCTCGTACAGTCGATCTTCCACCACCACTTTCCACATCCATCCCTCCATACTCTTAATATTATATTAAACTACAACCTCAGAGGAATAATGCTCGTCTTGAGTTTCCCAGGATGCGTGTAGGTCGATTTTTGAAGGTGACTTTTACGACTTAGGCATGTTTCTTGTAACTGTTTTTATTTTTACTACTTTCCTCTCGCATTTCAGCTCATGTTTCCTTCTATAATGAAATCTATTCAACATTTAGAAATGTCTAACTTAAAATATATTTAACAAACAGGAAGATCTTTGTTCATTATTTGAAGTACTGGCACGTGGTGCCACCTGCTGTTCCTAAATGAAATCTGTATCCTAGAGAGAGACAGACGCGCGAGTGCTCGCGAGGATATAACAGCAGTACACCTGTGGCACCATCTGCCGGTTGAGAGCAGACTCGCTACTAAAATATAAACAGATCGTTTAGAGGAAATTTTTTATATCGCATAGTTTAAAAAATTATCGGAAAGCCTGAAATATGCATACTTTGTAAACACGCGATCGATGCACACCCTTCAGAGAAACTATCTAACTATATATAAGCTGATTTGTAAACACCGGATCAATGCGCGCTCTTCAGGGAAACTATCTAACTATATAAGCTGATTTGTACCCGAGTCAGAACGTGAGTTCTGAAAGTATACTGACAGATCCAAATCCCCATTCGCTTGTTATGGAACTGTTCTGACTATTCAGAATGCATGATGCGCACGCAGGCTGGGTCACCGAGTACATCCGACACTGTTCTGAAAATGCTGAATCCCCCCTATTTATCAGTTGACACCGAAATAAGCGGGAAAATTTCAATTCTAAAATAAGTCAATGTTGATAGTTTTGTTTCTGTTTCTTTGAATCGTATGGTACGCTAAATAAATATATCAATACTTGCTCCCTTCTAGACGATTCCCGAAAAGATTTGTGTGCCATCGGCGTTGTTATAAATAATTGGTTATAAATACAAATATCAAATCGTCAACACTGACTCTGATCGCACATTTTAGGTTATGTTATATGTATAGCTTTGACATCGCAAGCATATATTTGAATAGTTTCTCTGTTTAACCACTGATGCACTGGCAGCGCGTGCTTTGTATTGTTCGTATAACCTTTCTTATAACCTTAAAAACTTATTCATAGTGTGCAATGGTGTGGCGATAGTTAAGGTTGATTGATTGGATATTAATAAAAAAAAACAATGGAAACTGTGGAAACAGACCCGCCAAACGGTGAGCGACGTTATGCAGCTATTTTATGGCATTCAACGAATTCTATTATCACTACGATTCTGGATGCTTTACCGTATCAATTTCGGTCCATTGGTAGTGAAATAGTGCTTGGCAAAAACAAAGGAAAAGTCCTCGCAATAGGAAGTACGTATAAGAAAGCATAGTCAATAAAGTAGAATACCAAATAATCTTTCTTATTACAGATGAAAGCGACATGAAGCAATCAGCAAATAGTATGAGTGTTCTACTGCTCCCAAAAAATGATGGAAAATCCTCAGCTGCCTCAAAACCTAAGCAAAAACGAAGCTACTCATCCGCTAAAAAATCCGAGCAACTACAAAAAACCGTGTAAATATTTAACTGAGCCGGGTGATTTTGCCGTGTGTCCGAGTAATACGCTGATGTTTCTACAACAAACCCATTGTTCACGTGCGCGCAACCAGAATGACCGATTAGGTTTAAGTTTAGCTTTTATGTTTCCTCGTGGCTCTGGCGGAGAAGTCGCTCGGGTGAGTCCGGCAAGAGTCGGAAATAGAGTTGAGTTTTGGAGTCATCGTGAGAGTCTGAGTGAAGTCAGTCGGAGTCAGAGTCCAGAGTCTGAACAGTCAGTTGTGAGGAGTCAGTATCGAAGTATCGAGGAATCAGTTTTGGAGAGTCGTCGAGAGAGTCGGAGCTGAGATGTCATAGAGAACGGACGTCTAGAGTTGGTGCTCTGAGTGAAAAGTCGAGTTTTGGCTGAGAGAAAAGTGTGAAGGAACATCTGGAGAACCAGGGTACGTCCGCTGGTTGACTCCATGGAGGCGAAGGAATCGAGGAACTCGATGGAATGCAGCCCAATCGACGAAAGAGAGGTTATCGTTGAGTTGTAAGTCTCGCCAAGTAAGATTATTCCCGTTGAATTTGATTTTGGAGAGATTGAGTCATCTGTTACCGTTTAGAGTCTGATTTTTCACGTTTTTTTATCGTTACCGAATTTTGGGATATCGTTCAAATACCGCACTCTATAGAAAATTATGTAATTTATCTGACTATATTGTGGTTAGTATTTCGAGCCTATTTGTTGATTCGTTGGTGACGATAGAGTTTATATTATGCTTGGCTTGGAGGCACGGAAAAATTACCCCGACCCATACCCGAACATCAGGGTACTGTCTAGCTAGGAAATTCCGTATCAGTTATTTATTTGCGGGGATTAGAGTTAAGTTTTTAGATTTAAGTTTTGATTAAGGTTTTGGGAGTTTTGAGTTTTGTTGAGTGATAGACCGGTTTTGCTGGTTTCCGGTCAGATACAAAAAATTAGCTGGCGCCTGTCGGAGATCCTCGCAGATAATATAATTGAACGAAGGTAGGGTAGTAGCGGTTAGGATAGAGAAAAATAATACCCTTACAGCGTGTTCCCACACATCTTGTGCGAGACAATACCAATATGTTAATTCTTTTTCGACAGGATAAACTTAACCTCAAACATGTCTATGATGACCATGTAAATACAGACATGCCATATCAAAAATTTCGAGATCGATGCACGAAACGTTGGAAAGATAAATATCGAATTATCGTGATTGACGAGGATAGTACCTTGGAGAACGGTCGCTACCGAAAGGGTTTCGATTGTTTCATAAATATAGACGTTTAAATTCATTCAAACATGGTTGAGTGACAACCTTGACCGCATGAACATGGATACTGTAAGTGGGATCGAGATATTGAAGTACTGCGGCAGGTTGCAAATGCCAGTGATGTCATCCGACAAAAGTACATGTTACTCAGATCGAATAGACAGCAGGCTGGAGAATTCTTGAACACTGCTCTCAAACCTGTGGTTGCTCCACTACAAAAATTAGTCCGTCAATCGGAAAAACGACGACGTGCACTCAAGACAGAACTGATGCCTATAAAGAAGGAGGAGGAAGAGAAGATTAAAAAAAAGGTGAAGAAGAAAGAAGATAATGATGATGATGATGATGATGATGATAATAATGATGATAAAATTATAAAGAAGGAGGAGGAAGAGAAGATTAAAAAAAAGGTGAAGAAGAAAGAAGATAATGATGATGATGATGATGATGATGATAATAATGATGATAAAATTAACAAATATGATACTGATGCCTCTTTCCA
>MVJL01006597.1:0-18384 GCA_002156465.1 Macrocentrus cingulum | reverse complement strand
CGGGAAGTTTTTCGATGGAAAATTTTTCTGACCTTGAATAAACTTTTTTTCTCGACATGAATTGATTTTTTTTTTTCATTTATTTATAAAATTATTTTTAAATTTATAAAAAAAAATAGGTATAGAGACTTGTAAAAATTTTAAAAAGAAAAAAAAACCTAAAAGAAACTGAACCGGCCGGTAAAGCGTTCAAGCACTTCTAAGTTGCTGCCATCGACATAAATCAGCAAATTCTGTCGAACACTTGGGAAAGTCCACCTCCTACCTAACCCGGAACCAGTGTCTCCTGAGGTATATTAAAAGCCCTTCGCGTTAGCAGAAGGCACCGTTTTCTCAAGGTTTTCTGCTGCGAACAATTGATCGATTACAGCGACGCAAAAAAGTTTTCACCACACCAGAAAAATCTTAGAAAGCACCAAAATTATAATAAAAAAGTTTTCTCAAACAGTTTTATTACGAGTTTTTTTCGACTAATAAAGTTGAAAAAACTCAATTGAAAAAAAATTTTTTTACGGAAATATACAAAGTACCGTTGCACATATTTCATGTTTGTCGCATATCTTTACTTTTGGAAAGAAAAAAAATGAAATTATTACTTCAACTTTTAAATAATTAAATCTTTTACTCGCTGGAGCCGAATATTCAAATACTCCCGGGCGAATGGTCGACATTACCGTCTCTCGGCATAACAGTATCAAGCCAATCAAAAGTCTTCTTCTTCCTCTTAAACAAACTCCTCCACAAAATATGGCGTTGCCCATGGAATTTCATGTGTTATCATATCGTTGTTGGGGTTAAAAATTATTTTTACATTTATACATTTTTTTAAATGCCAAAAAACTATAACTATACTGCATAGACAAAACTATCACATAAAAATCAAAATGAAACTGGTAAGAACAAATAGTATTGATTTATATTATTTTTATAAAGATAAAATTTATAATCTTTGTTTCAGTACTGCCTGTCAAGTGAACCAACAAAACCATGTCTAGTATTGAGCTTTAAAGGCATTACTTTAATGCTGGACTGTGGTCTAAATATGCAGTCAATTATGCATTTCATGCCGGTACCACTGGTGCCCAACAGTCGCTTTATAAATCTACCAAAGTGGCTACCCCGTGATAACAACCCTGATTGGGGTATAGAGGGTGAACTAAAGGAATGTTGTGGTCGAGTTTTTGTGGATTCTGTTCCAGAATTTTCTCCACCGCTTGAAAAAATCGTAGATTTCTCGGAAGTTGATGCAATTCTCATTTCAAATTATACTTGTATGCTTGCCTTGCCGTTTGTAACTGAAGCTACCGGATTTAAAGGCATCGTCTACGCCACCGAACCAACTTTACAAATAGGAAAATTCTTCATGGAAGAATTAGTTGAATTTATTGAACAAACTCCAAGAAATACACTGGCCAGACATTGGAAGGAAATGCTCCACGTACTGCCGTCACCTCTCGCTGATGCATTGAAACCTAAATCATGGAAACAACTTTATTCATTAGCATCTGTAAATTCTGCTCTTTCCAATATCGAACTTGTTGGATATGATCAAAAATTGGTGAGTTTTTTTCAATAAAAATAGCTATCATTCCATGGCTGTGCCGTTTTAAAAATAAACAATCACTTTAACAATTCATTTTTTTCATTTTTTTCTTCATTTTTGGATAAATACGAAAAAAAAAAATTTTTTTACTTTCAATAAACATTCTAACACCTCTGAAAAATACACTCATGGCAATAATTTTTTACTAAAATTTTTAATATAATTTTCAGGACATTTTTGGTGCTCTGACAGTAACGCCAATCAGTTCAGGCTACTGTTTGGGCAGTAGCAACTGGCTAATATCATGCGATCACGAGAAAGTAGCCTACGTGAGTGGTTCATCGACACTGACAACGCACCCTCGACCAATGGAACAAACAACTCTGAAGCAAGCAAACGTATTAATACTCACAGGCCTGACGCAAACACCAACAGCTAATCCCGACACAATGTTGGGTGAATTGTGCATGACAGTGGCAATGACTTTACGCAGTGGTGGATGTGTTTTAATTCCCTGCTATCCATCAGGTGTTGTTTACGACCTTTTTGAATGCCTTTCCACGCATTTGGACAAATCAGGCTTGACACAAGTTCCCCTGTTCTTCATTTCACCTGTGGCAGAAACTTCGTTAGCATATTCAAACATTTTGGCCGAATGGCTGTCAACAAACAAACAAAATAAAGTTTATCTACCTGAGGAACCATTTCCGCATGGTTTTCTCGTTAGAAATTCAAGACTCAAACATTTTACTTCAGCTTGGACTACCGGATTTAGCACAGAATACAAACAACCGTGTGTTGTTTTTTGTGGACATCCCAGTTTACGCTTTGGTGATGCTGTACATTTTGTTCAAATGTGGGGAAATAATCCTCAGCATACAATTATCTTTACAGAGCCGGATTTTCCGTATCTAGAGGCTCTTGCACCCTTTCAACCGCTTGCAATGAAGGCCGTACATTGTCCAATCGATACATCATTAAATTTTACACAAGCCAACAAACTAATTAGAGATTTGAAGCCGGAAAAACTCGTAATTCCCGAGTGTTACACTCAGCCACCGTACACGGCTGCTCACCGTCTGGATTTGACGATTGAACCGGCGGGAGAGAAAAATTTAATTACCTTTAAACGCGGTGAGGTTATTAAATTACCTTTGAAAAGACAAAAAAGTACGGTATTCATCGAGCCTGATCTTGCTTCGGTGATAATTCCAAGTGAAATTCGTCCTGGACTGAGTTTGGCATCGATGTCTGGCGAACTGGACGTGAAGGATAACGTTTATACGATCAAAAGCATCAGTGAAAAATCGAGTAATCAAGGAAAAATCATGGATAATACTGTTCCAATGAAAGATATCATTTGGCAGGAGAAAAAACACGAGTATGGCAACATAGATCTGACGGAACTGTTGAATAAATTGAATCAAGAGGGTATTCATGGTATGAAGGTTCAATACGACCTCAATTGTGGCACATCAACCAGTATACATTTCGTAAGTACATCATTAAATGTAAAAAATAAGTACAATAATATTTATTATTACATTTTTTAATATTTTTAGCCGGGCAGAGATGCACACATTCAAATAACTGACAATTCCACGCATATTGTTTGTAATGGCAATCAAGATCTTCGAAAACAATTAAGATCAATTGTTATGGAGTGTTTGAAGCACTTTTAAGATAAACAACCATTTAAATAGTGCAAAAATAATTTCTACTTGTGTAAATAAATAACTATTAGTATTGTTATGGTTGATTGATTGAAAATAAGAGTGCTCTAATGTACACATTTAATCATTGTTTTCATTTATTTCTATGTATTATTACTGAGAACACTTGAAAAAGTACTATTACTTAAATATACAATGTTATAAAACTTAAAAATTTGATAAATGTTTTGTAAACAACGAAAAAATTTGGTTATTTTGCGCGAAAAGTTTTTTTTTTTTTTTTTCATAAATAAAACGACATTAAAGGTCGATTCGAATTTTATTTTACATTCTTACGTTTCCATTACGTCATGAATTAATTTTTTTCTTTTTATTCGACGAAATTGAGTGATTTTCTTGGCAAAATGTTAGAAAAAAAAAATGAAATTTGAATTAGCACGTTTTTATTTTCGAGATTTTACCGCGTAAAACTTTCTACTTCTTTTATCCATTTTTTCAACCACCAAAAAGCATCTCAATGTAAATAAATTGTAACACGAAAACAAAATTTCTCATGAAATAGAGCTAAGGAAATAATATATTAAATTTTCGATTTTTCTATGAGTTTTTTTTTATGATTAATGACCCTATTATTTTTTGGAATACAATTTTTTGAGTAGTTCACTGTATCTATACTATGTTTTACTGAAAAGGGTCTGTTTATATTTACTATCATACGTTTTCCATCATTTACTCAATGTCTTTAAAGTTATACGTTCATGACATACTACATCGCCCAAAATTTCTAGAAATATTTTTAGAAGCAATCAATCTGGGTTGTTAATCAAGATATTATGTAATTGGATAGAGTATATTACCTAGTTACCGGTAGCGAGACCAATAGCAACACCCGCTGCAAAGGATGCTAGGAAAAAATGAATTTCCCGTGGTCTGAGTGGTTCTTTAGTGTTTGTAAATTTATGATACCAGCGACGACCCTGAGTTTTTCCTGCTTTTATCAATTCTTCAGCTTTGTCCAATTTTTTATCCACAAATCTCTCAACCTATAAGAGAAAAAAAACATCGTTTTTTTTATTCATCCTTAACAATCATAAAAATAACGATATTAATAAATTATTAATAAATATTGTCAACAAATAAGACACAAATTGCATTGACCAAGATTTATTAATATAAAACAAAAAATTCTAATCGTGAAAATAAATGTATGGAAATATTTTTAAAAGAAATTATACAATTTTTAATTGTTTCCAATTCTTAAGCAATCTTATCATATGTTAAATATTTATAAATAAAATTTTTTTTATCTTATCACATTGATAGACCAAGAATAAAGCCACCAATAAAACTCGTGGCTACACGTGAATTATTTTGACACCAATATTTTACCTAAAAATAGAAAAATCAAGTAGCTATATAAGATTTATTTAAATTTGAATATGAACTATATAGACTAATTTTTTTTCTTTCTGATACATTTTATAAATATCTTAATGGGCTAACCTTGTCAAGAAGTTTTGGTCCTTCGCCGCTGATTTCCTCCTCTACTCGATCAGTTAATTTTTCAGCTTTTTTCTGAATTCGATCCCAATTAATTTTTACATAGCCCTGATTGGCAGCTATTTGCAAGGCAATTATTCCACCGCCAACCGAGAATGCTATGACTTTGCCGACCTTCATTGCCAGAAATCCAGTCACCCTAATACACAATTAAACATTGAAAAAATAGGTATGGAAAAAATTACTAAAAATATACTAAAAATAATCATTGTTTTCGTACCATCCTGATGTTGCGCCAACGATAATTTGTTTCGTTGCCGATGTCTTGTTAACACCACTGAATATTTCATCGATAATACTTGGCTCACTTGAAACATCCACTTCCTGGATGTCTTTATTTACCGAAGCCTTGCTCTTTTTCGTCGGAGGAAGACCCATGATGGTAATTCTGCAATAAATTCAAAGAAATTTCGTTTCACAAAAATAACTGCTCCGATCGAATTATTAATCTACCAAGCCTAAAGCAAAATCATTACTAATAATGTTTAAACACAATCAAAGAACAATTGTTACACGAGATGGATCATTCGAAATGAAATTGTATTTGTATTTAGTATACACAGGTTAGAACTCAGTATCTGAACGTTATTTGGAATGTGAATACAGAGAAGTGGAAAATAACGAAATAAATTGAGTAGAGCATGAAAATAAAGATTATTCACAGTTGTCTATAAATAACAGACCTTCAATCTGGTGTAAAAAATTATCCAATAGTCAATTCCGTGTGTATATACTTTTACAACAAAGAACTGCGGAGAACATCGACGTGCGACGTGCCACACAGCAACGTTGTCGTCGTCGTCGTCGTGACATGTCGACTGTGATTGGTCAAAAAATCGCCCGACAGCTAATCACAGAGCGTAGTTAAATTCGAAAATTCTGACGACCAATCAACGAACTTTAATCAATTTCATTTCTCAAAAATCTTCATTTTTGATTCAATTGAATAACTATATTGAAAATCTATTTCAGTTCATAGATGAAAAATAGGCTAAGATCGAAAATAAGTCATAATAAAATTTTTTTCCCCGGAGAACCAAAAAATGACAACCTCGTTTATAACCACTTCGAAACTTGATATAAAGACTCAGATTATACATATGATAAAATAAAAATAAAAAACCAAGACGAACAATTGATTATTTCGTTTTATTTATACCTAAAGAACTTTAGGAATTGACTATGAAATAAATCAAGACTGGATAGAGTATTTAATTGAGAAGGATTAATACTGAATCGCAGATATCTCGTGCAGAAATTTCAATACCTAGAGTGCAGAGGTAGTTATAACTATATTTGTGTTTGTTATTCTGCTAATTTTTGTTCTATCATTGCTAAAGAACTTAAAAATATATAATTGAACTAAAAAAAAATAATACACGTAATGAATATAACCTTTATAAAAAAATAGTTTTGTATGATGGACGAAATTTTCAAAACACAAATAAAGGTAGGTACATTAAACGTGATTAAATAAAGACAAAGCAATCTAAAATTTTGTTAAATCACGAATTTGAATAATTTAATAATTAATTTATTTTCTGATTAATATTTGTGATATTATTCGGCCTTGAATAACCCAAAATTTCAATCAGTTTCTAGCTGTTTATGAAATTGGTGGAATTTCAAAGTTGACACTAAGATTAGCTGAATGTGCTAGCTTGACTATAGTCGATAATTTTACTGCAACACGAGCGGCTTCATCTAGATCATCAACAGGAACTATTTTCAAACCGGCATTAGCAATAAGAGCCTTTGCCTCATCCACATTTGTGCCCTAAAATAATTCATTTTATTATACAATAATTCTCAATGTATATTTTATTAAATTATTTACCTGCAGTCGAACAACAACTGGAATTTTTAAATCCAACTCTTTTGTCGCTGCAATAATTCCCTCAGCAATTACATCACATCTCATAATACCACCAAAGATATTCACGAGCAAAGCATGAACCTGCAAAAAAATCATTTTTGTTGTCATTTTAGAATATCTGCTAAACATTGCCATGTTGAAATATTTTTTTAATTTATAATAAAAAAAAAATTATTCGATTTCTTACCCTAGGATCAGATGTAATGATTTTAAAAGCTTCTTTTACAGCAGAAGTTGTTGCTCCACCGCCGACATCAAGAAAATTCGCGGGTTCTCCACCATGCAACTTGATAATATCCATTGTAGCCATCGCCAAACCGGCTCCATTGACCATACAACCAATATTACCATCTAAAGCAATGTAATTCAAATCAAACTTCGCGGCTTCAACTTCCTTTGGATCCTCTTGAGTCCAATCACGAAGGGCAAACAGATCTTTTTGCCGAAATTCTGCATTATCATCAAATTTACACTTGCAATCCAATGCAAAATCTGAAAAACATTGCGTTGTAAATATTTAAAATAAATATCTTCCTTTTTTTACTTACAATTTCCCTGGATATCTTCAGCTAGCGGATTAACTTCAAGCAACAGTGCATCTTTCTTCACAAACATATCATACAAATTCAGAATTATTTTCGAAATATAATCTTTGACATTTCCCAGTCCAAGTTGAATAGCAATTCTCTCAGACTGTTCCTTAGTTATTCCTTTAGTAATGTCAATAGGCTCGTACATTATTGCATCTGGATTAGTGGCCGCAACTTCTTCAATATTCACACCGCCTTGGCTAGAGGCAATTATCACAGGCCCCTAAAAAAAAATTCGTTCCAAAATAGAGTTCATGATTTTTAGTAATTACTTTTTTTTTTTAATTCTGGTCAAACTTACTCCAAAAGCTCGTTCCATCATCACAGCCAAATAATATTCTTTACGAGGAAACATTCTTTGTGCTACCATAACTGCATTACATATTCTTCCAGCTTCTCCAGTTTGTTTGGTGATCAATAATTTCCCGAGCATTTGTGCGGCCAATCCTTTCGCCTCTTCCGGCCTATCGTAAAATAAAGATTCCAATAAAATTTCATGACTCATCTGTTAATCGGGAGACTGATTTGACCTTAAAATATGATCTATCGATGCAGGTGCGATAGAGAAAAATTTATTACTTACGTTTCACACATTTTCACTCCGCTAACACTGCTATCTTTAAAGTGTCCTTTTCCTCGGCCGCCAGCTAAGACTTGTGCTTTGAGAACAATGTCTTTTGTATTGAGGTCAGCTGCAAATTTTGCTGCTTCCTCTGGAGTTCGTGCAACTCCAAACTTTGGAGTTGGAATACCAGCTTCATTGAGCAGACTGTAGGAAATGTGTTCGTGGACATTAAGATTCCTCACTGATTGTTTTGGCAGTGCGTTTTTCGCCGAGAAGATCTAGGAAAAAAATTATTTTATTATTGATTTATGTATATTTAAATCATCAACACGATAGAACGCGGTTAAAAAAAATGAATTTCAAACAGCAATGCGGACTTTGAGATCTGACTGAAAAAAAATCTATGATAAACTTCAATTGAATAGAAAAAAAAATTTTTTTATGTAGCAATTTTATTATTGTTATTATATAACTATTAATTAATCATAGAATCTAGGTCAATAGCGTGATGTTTGACAAAGTTAAAACCTTGGCTTCAAATGTATCAACCTTGACGCCTAATTTAGACTCTGTAAAAGTCATATTATTACAATTATTTGGTTTCTCGATTTTTTTAGAACGGTTAATATATTGAATTTAATATATAAATTTACTTATACATTAACAAAGATGTTAATATAAGTGAAATGATAAGAAATGCATACCTTGGATCCGTTCACGCGGGCGATATTTTCAGCGATTGACAGTGTACGTGTCAGTAGGGTAGCCATCTTGCTGCTGAGCTTATCTGGAGATTGTCCGCTACTAACCACTATTATTTGATGCTCAGGATATTTAGTAGATGTGTCAATAAACCCGTTAATCGATGTTGTGATGTAATTACATCTTCATACTTCCAATGATGTCAAAGTGACCGTCAGATGATCAATATTTATTGGAGTTTTGCACTTGTACAAAACTCAACAGCTCGCGGTCTCGCCCCACCTCACGCGAAAATCTACGAAAATTCCTCCAAAGGACATGAGCGCCCCTCCTAATGCGGTAAAACTCTATAGGTAATGCAGATTTCTGTTTACTGAATGTCGATATGTCGAATATGGCTACAAAAAAAAAGCTTTTGGAATTCATTGCTGATAAAATTAATAATTGTTATCAAACAATAATATTTAAAATTATAAGAATTTCTTGGATATATTATATAATTTAATACAAAAAAATATGCATGATCGCAGTTTATTAATATAGTGAATATATTTTGTGTTGGCTATTGCTTGTATATTAAAAATTTGTTTAGATATAAAAATGAGGCCATAACTATTATCGGTATTTTTTTCATTTTGAAGCTTGTATTTTTGAAATGCCATGTAAATTATCTAAATTATGCGGCCTCCTTTTGCATTTGTCCACGAATTTTTGATGCCATAACATCCATTGTTGCTTCGAGAATTCGACTTTTTTCCATTCCAAGAGACTGAACTTTCTCTATTTGTTCAGTTACATAAGCAATACGTCTTGCAAAGTAATCTTGAGCATGTTCGGTACTTTTCTCAACGAAATAGCCTGTTCCAATGTCAACGAGCACAGATTGAGGATCTGCCATTTTTCCTGGCACGTACATTGATTCTGTCAATGGAACAAGAATCTCCTTGCCTAAAAATAACCACAATAAATAATGAGACTTTGATTAAATTTGAGGAATTGTTTAGAAAATTTCAATAGATATTATCTTAAATGTGATAGGAATTATATATCAAAGTTTAAAGTAGTTTTAACACTGAAATTAATTAATCAGAAATGAAATTTACCTTCATTTTCACGACTACACTTCTCCAAACAAGTTTTCGACTCCTGATATTTACCTTGAGCCATTTTTAACGTTTGGATGGATTCACGAAAAACATTTATTTCTTTATCAAGTTGTTGCTTCAGTATATTTAGTTGTTGTAAATTTAATTTAGTCAAATCTATTTGTTGGAGATTTGATCCCTCAGATGCCGAAATTGTAGACATTGTGAAAACCGTAAATATTTTTAGTCAAAAACTCTAAATATAATACTGAATCGTGAATCTGTCCCAGAGAGGTTATGTGTAATCAGCTGTGTGCTAAGTGTGTATGGGTTGTTTTATCATTATTATTATTATTAGAAAATACCTTTTTCTCGACCAATTGAAATTCGGGTTTTCTTTACCCTATTCTAGTTTCTAGAAGAAGAAGGAGAGTAAGATTGTGGCGCTTTCCGTTTCAGTGGCGATTCCTGTCCCTAGAACTGGTAAAGTGGATTTTATGCAGATCGATATATACATATATTTACCTTCGGCTCGGGCAGTAAACTTTTCACGGTCGAAATGACCTCTTTTGCTCCCTTGGTGAACAATGTACTATTTCACGCTGTCTCATACTTCTAAAGTTAAATAATTCACCGAATCCATCATAATCAATTGAATCCATGATCTATGATAAACATGGTAGACCTTAATTATCAGTTAAAAAAAATTTAGGGCTGAAATCGATAGGAAAAAAAATTTATTTTTAAACGAAAGATACTCTGCGATATATTTCAAATTTAAATTCGAAATTAATATTTATTAGAAAATGATTAATCTAATTTAATAACTATATAAATTTTACATTTGTCATCAAGGCACTATAATTAATTGTATTTCATCATTATAAACCATAGTACGGACGGAACATATTACTTATAGCTAATTCGGTAAATAAAACGTTGAATCAATCACTCTTAAGTAATTCGTCAATCTCTAAATCTATATTATAATCAGATTTATGATCAGGTGAGACGAACTGATTTTTTGGATTGCGGGGCGCCGGTTGAGGTCGTTCGTTGACAACTTTATTCAATTTCGCATTAAAACTCGGTGTTTCCTGTGTCTTAATCTTCTCTGAAACATTAAATGTATCTACATATAGAGTATCAACACCTCCAACTGGCTTTTGCCGAGTTGATCGCAACTGTTCATCAATCTTCCGTGTAATTTGTGCAATTTTTTCACTCTGCAATGTTTTTAATACAATCCCACTGGGATTTGGTGATGGAAGCTTTGATTTTTCTTCCAAAATACTTGAAACCTCAAAATCACTTGTACTGTCACCCTCATCAGCATCACTCGGCTTCAAAACTTCAACTAGAACTTCAACTTTCTCTGCAACTTCATCATTTTGTGATTGTAAATCAAAAAGAACTTTTTTCTTCACTAAACTGCCCGTAGAACCTCCAACTGACTTTAAAACACCTTTATTTTGTTTTGGAGAGGTGAATACATTTATTGATTCCTCGATTTTTTTAACTGGACTCAGGACACTCGCATTCAGATGTCTCAAACTCATCGAGTTGGTCAATAAACTATTTTCCGGAGTTGAAGTTGTCATAACTCTTCTAAAACTCTCCGGTGATTCAATATCTTCACGTTTTTTCAACTTATCTTCTGGTACACTCTTAATACTCTCATAAGAATGCAAAAATTCTTTAACATTCGATGATTCTATCATTTTGTCTTCGCGAGTACTCAAATTTTGCATAGAAAATGACGTTTTTTTATCCCCTCGAATTTTTCTCTGCTCAAATTCCAATTGATTAATTTTTTTAGGCAGCAATTCGAGATTCAATTTGCCTATCCTTGATTTTTCACGATTTTTTCCCGCCAAAAATCGAGAATCCGGGGATGTTTGAACGGTCAAAGCTTTGTCGGGTTTTATTTTTACCCTATTGATGATTTTTTTCAACGGTGATCCTTTAGACACGTCATTTAAAGAGGGATTTTTCAGTTTTTTAGCCTTGGAAATTTTTTCCGATAGTTTTTGAATTATTCCTCGGCGTATCTCCGCAAATTTTGAATACTGCCGTGAACTGATATTTCGATGATACTTGATAGTGTCCATTAACTGTTGATAAGTGGCAGTGGGAATGCCTAACCACTCAGAATCTACTCCTAACTCTTGCAACTTAAATTCTAATGACTGTTGTATATCACTGTGCAAATTTTTGGTTTTATTTGGTGTATTTTCGTCTTCAGACTCGGTTTCCTCCAGCGAGGACGAGGTAGAATCGATATCTGATCGAATAATCTTCTCTTCGGACGGTATACTATCAGATTTTGATGTTTCATCAGACTCCGAATTACTCTCGTCAGTTTCGCTCGATGAATTCTGTGATTTATTGGCAATTAAATTCACTTTTTTTACCGTATCAACTTGAATTTCCGTCCCGAGTGTCTCCAGTACGACTTTTGGGCTGTCTAACCCTTCAATTTGTTGCCTCAAATGGTTTTTTGGTTCAGCAGTTTCATCAGACACACGGAGACTACGATTAAAAACCACATTTTCATCGGATTGTCCATTTACTTCATTATTTCCGTCGATTTTCTCCGACAATCTGTTCAGATCTTTTATAATTACCTCCGATTTATTTTTCTGATGAATCTTGAGCACTGTTTCATCTAAATTCATCAGTATTTTATCAGTTTCAACAGCACGACTGATTTTTCTTGGACTTGGAGAATTTTTTTCATCGTTTTCAGCGGGCGAGGATAATATTTGAGCTTTTAAAGTCCTCGGGACCTCTCGTTTCATTAACTCTAAGCTATTTAAGGTACTGATATACTCATCTTGCATACGATTAGTTGATTCCTGAGTTGCCAATTGTTTCTGCAATCGTTCAATGTCACTGTGATGATCCAACTCGAGCTGTTGAATTTTTTTCTGCCAATATTCCTCCTGAACTTTTAATTTCATCTGAATACTGTCAAAATCTACGATTGAATTTTTTATAGACAATGAATGAAGCTCATCACGTAATCGTTGAATTTCATTTTCCTGCTGTTTCACTAACTCTGTACAACTGCTCGTTCCTGAGTCATTTTGACTTGGATTTTTTTGTTTTAAGCTACTCAACTCATTGAACAACATTGTTTTTATGTTGTTTAATTCCTCTCGATATTTTTTGTGCTCTTCCTCTAATTTCTTTTCCCTCACGTCGTCACTTGCTCGAACTCCTTCGTCTACAGTGCTCGGACTTTCGGATAATTTTGTTGAATCATTTCTTATCACTCTTTCGGTTTGATTCAAACGTTCTTTTAAATTTTTTATCTCACTGTGTAGCTTTTCAGTCTCGGATTTGTATTTTTCGTGCACTGGCGACGAAATTGACGGCTGCGATGCATTTGAATGACGTCGATTGATGTGCGAATTGTTGAAACTTGCAGATATAAATGTTTTCGGACAGTAAGGACACTGAAAAATATTATTAGCATTGAATAAACAATTTATAAGTACTAACTATATGCATTGATATTCATTTATTAATTTTTTTTTCGTTAATGTATCGTTAACTTGGTAAATAAACGGGATAATTACAATTTTTATATAATATATATTGAGGAATACGAATTGTTTAAAATTGAAATTTGAAAAAAAAAAAAAAACAGAGATAGAAGAAATTGCATTTATGCTCATTTAACTCTAATCTTTACCAAGTTAATGTTAAAAAACGAGAGAGAAAAAAATTATATAAAATATAACTTACCTTGTGAATTTCGCCACGTGAATCACTTAATTTTTTTTCAATTTTGTACTTTTCACGAATTTTTTCTTTCAAATCTCTAATATTATCCTCAGAGATAGTAATGGATTTTTTGAGTTTTTCATTTTCCTCCAATTTGGATCTTAATTCATCTTTAAATATTATCACACTACGATCCAAATATTGTCTGCAATACAGTAAATATTCTACGGACAATTGTGCCAATTTAAAGAGCTTTACAAAATTTGGATCCAAAATTTTCACATCATAGTTCGACTCCAAGTGATAATCTATAATATTATTAATGTTTTCATCAATAATAGCAAATTCTCGATCTCGAATAACTCGATCGATATCTATTGTGCCTAAAAATAATGAATAATGCTGATTAGATCTATATAAATATACTCAAATAATTTTAGTATTTACTTACTTATACGATTCCAGTCGATACGAACTCTTGATTGATGTGAATTAAAATAAAAACCCGACTCTCGGGCAAGTTTGGGGAAATTGTGACACCAATTAGTACCAGCTTTTAATGAATAAGCCATAATTTTTTAGCTTTTTTAATATTTGTTATGGTGTCAACATAACCTTGAAGTAACAATTCAATTCTGGCGTCTGTCCCCCGATCAATATTTTACATAAGCTGGATTTACATGGTGCGTTATTTTAACTGGCAGATTATAGTTGGATAGATGACCACTAAGAATTATTCCATTGAAATGTGGCGCCACTCGTGCATTAGCGAAATATATCGGAAAACATGACTGTGTCTATATTCAGAACTTGAATGAATCGTGGTTCATCGTTCTTCCATTAAGACATTAAAAGAGAGAATATTCAGTCACCTTGCTGTTTATTACTTTATAGGGATTGACAATTGAATTTACAATGAATGAATCTGCCGAATTTTCAGACAAGAAAAATAATAAAATTGAAAAAGCCCGCCAAAAGTTGGATTCGACCTATAGAACAGCTCATCGACGCCATCATTGTAAAATCGATATTAGTTTGTCTCTCTCTGTCTCGTATAAACGCACGACGGCAAATCCATAGCAGATAAATGAAAATATCCGCGAAATTGAATGGTTTTGGAGGATTAATGTTGATAGAAAGACCTAAATCAATTATTCCACGGCACATGATCTGAGTGTTACGCCCTTTACATGTGAGGAAATCAGATTACAATGGTAAGATTCGAAAGCATATTTTGAGGTTATAGTTTTTATTCGGTAACATTTTATTTTAACTGTTGCAAGTGAGAAAACGTTAACTGAAAGGAATTGTTTTGATTATTAAGGTCATGATTCGAAGGATCCCCGACTCATCGAATACAAGATATCAAGACAGAGCTAGCAGCACCAAAAGCAACAACAGCAGCAGCAGGAGCAGTACCCACCGGAAGTTGCAGATTCATCGTTGGTAAGTGAGATATACATTTATTGTTGAGCATTTCTTTTATTACTAGAAAGATACGGCATGACACTATCAAGTCCTGGAGTCGCTATTCGGGGGATTCAACGATTAAAAATATGCAAAGTCGTACACAGTTAGGGATAAATTCGGCGCTCTGTTCACATCAGTGTTGATGTTACGTGCTAACGCTAGTTAAAGCTATCCTAAAGTTAAAAAAAATTCGATATTTATGTAGTTAACACTATCTTTGATAGCATTCCGGTGTAGGAAGAGCATAGTACATGTAGACGTAATACTTTAAACTCAGAGTATACAAAAAAAATTTAGGGTTGGAAAACAGTGATAAAGCGTTTTGAGACTGTTTTTCGGGGAGCAAAGCAGTTCCCCATCCGGTGGAAGATCCCAGGAGTACGAGAAATAATTTAAATCAGTATAAAAATTTTTCTGCCCTCGTATACCACAATCCATAGTGTGTAGATGAGTCCTATAGTATTTTTCTGATGTTTAGTCTACAAATTTATAAGCAATTCCACACCGGCGGAAGACCCCTAGAAAACCGGAAATGAATTAAAATCATTACAAAAATTTGTGCCATGTTATTCGACGTTCTACAGCGTGTAGGATGGTCCTCCAATCATTTTCAACTATTTATTTAATTAATTGAAAAGTTATTGAATTTCACGCCGGGTAGAACACCCCTAAAAAATAGAAAATCTATTAAAATCAATATAAAAAATATCTTCCGTTGTATTCGACAGTCCACGGCGTGTGGAAAGGTCCTCCAATCATCATCAGTGATAGTGCAATAGGTTTAATGCCTCCTCAATCACGTGATTTTTTTTTCCTAGTTTCATATTCAACATTGTGCGTAATGATATTTGGGTTGTCAATATTTGATTGTCTTTAAGCTCATGTTAGGTTGTAGAACTGAGATTATTGTTGTAATTATTGCTGATAAAGGGAGTAACGATTTTTTTACGATGACTAATGATAGAGTTTATCGCTTTTCTATGATTCTGTTACCAGCAGAAAAATCTGTGCTGATGTAGAAGCCCTTATCAAATATTATTTATCGTGTGATTGAAAAATTTCCGTAGGTCTTCTTCATCATGACGTTGAGTATTTAGATTGATGTCAGAAAACGTGATTAAACACGTCTTTTTTGATTAGGGGTGGGGTAGTCTTTGAAATATTTTACTGGATACGGATGTTTTCTATATATCTTTGTTGTTTTTGATTGATTAATTTCGCAAGTATTAAGACATATTTGTGTATTTCCAGCTCACCAATGCCTTTGTCTTTAAGCTCATGTTAGGTTGTAGAACTGAGATTATTGTTGTAATTATTGCTGATAAAGGGAGTAACGATTTTTTTACGATGACTAATGATAGAGTTTATCGCTTTTCTATGATTCTGTTACCAGCAGAAAAATCTGTGCTGATGTAGAAGCCCTTATCAAATATTATTTATCGTGTGATTGAAAAATTTCCGTAGGTCTTCTTCATCATGACGTTGAGTATTTAGATTGATGTCAGAAAACGTGATTAAACACGTCTTTTTTGATTAGGGGTGGGGTAGTCTTTGAAATATTTTACTGGATACGGATGTTTTCTATATATCTTTGTTGTTTTTGATTGATTAATTTCGCAAGTATTAAGACATATTTGTGTATTTCCAGCTCACCAATGCCTTGGAATCAGTCGAACGCATCACCAAAACGTTGCCAACATTCTGCAGACGATTTTTGGGCGGACTTTGGAGGCTATACGTCTACAGTCATCGACATTGAGTCCTGATGCTGGCGCTCATCGGGCTTTTAACCTTCACCGTGTCGCTCCTGAATCATTTTGCCATCTGATACACTCAAGTTATTTTGGATTATTGTACCGAGGTAAACCTTTAATTTTTTGCATTTTTCAAATAATTCATTACATTTGATATTTTTTGTTTCAGGCGCATTTAAATCTACGTCCATCCATCGAGATCAGGTTCACCTACACTTGGCTAATTGTACTTCTAATTCTCTGCAATCTAACAATTGTTAGTATAAGTACAACTAGGCAATGTAAACCTCTTGCAGGTGGTAGGTGATTATTATTCATCGGAGAGTGGAAGGAATAACGATGGGAGTGCATAAATAGCGTAACAGTGAATGATAAAATTAATAATTACGTTTGTTCTTACTGCAAATATGTAATTTTGAGTGAATTTAATTCTCGAATAGCACTCAACACTGTTAAAAATTTATCAACTGTCTTTGGAGTGACTTGAAACAGAGCGTAGAGTTGAAACAAAGTGTTTTCGTTTGATTAAAAAAAATATTTCTCTCCGAAATAGCCTTCAATTGAGTTGTTTGTAACAGTGAATAATCGAACAAAGTGTTTAAGGAGTTTAAACTGTGGAGTGGCTTGATACAGGGCAAACTTTAGATAATTGAGTTTTTTCTTAGAGTTTAAATGGGATTTATCTTTAAGAAACCATTAAACCGAGTGTTGAATGCCACATAATTATCTTAAATTATATTACTCGTGCTCAAAAATGATCTAAGCTTTGGAGTAACGTCAAACAGCGTGAAAAATTGTATAAAATAATGTTTTTCACAAACTTTTAAGCTTGTTACGCATTGGACTACCATCAAATAGAGTGTAAGATGGATCTTGTGGGTCTTACAAGGGCTGTCGCTGCTCATCAATGTTGATTAACCGTTAAATAAGGGGTATTTTGTATATTTCCCAATCAAAAATCGTACATAAAAGCTTTTAGAAACCTTTGTCAATTGTTATTGCGGGTAAATTAGGTGTAAGCAAATCGATTGAGGGCTGTAGAATTCGTTAAAATTTATAATCGTACTATAAGGGATATTATTAGCTTGAAATAGTAATTTTTAGAGGAATCTCATACTTATAATATGATAAACAATTTTCAAAACTATGTATTTCAATCATTAGACACTTAAAAAAAAAAACAAGGTGTCTTTCTACATTCAATAGTTTATTGTATCTAATTTGATAAATTTTTGTATATGCTGTACGATTTTTTTATTACAGTTCATTGAATTGAATAAATAACTGATAAATTGAACATTTTTTGGCTTTTACTTCCTATATTATCCTATATTCCTGCTACAAATTGTCAAATTCACAAAATTTCTTGTCGAAAATTTCAAACACCAATTGGATTTTTATTGATCGACCTCCTTTGCTATTCTATGCTCCTGATACCTGCGGCCAAATTTCAGCAAATTTTCGTCTTGAAATCGACAGATTTTGGTCTCTTTTGGTAAATGTGGCGCCATCTACCGGTCATTAGTCTAACTACAAGTCAATGTTTTAGGTTTTAGTTCGACCATTTACCGTTAGACTTCTTTACCGGCCGATTCAGTTTCTTTTAAGTTTTTTCTTTCTTTTTTTTTTTTTTAACAAGTATGCCTATTTTTTTCTATAATTTTGATAATTATTTTATGAATAAATAATAAAAAAAATTATTCCAGTTGAAAAAAAAAGTTTATTCAAAGTCAGAAAAATTTTCCATCGAAAAACTTCCCGATTTTCGACGAAAAAATGGCCCGAAATTACCGACCCCCTATAGAGCTCTGTAACTAACTTTTTTGTTTATAAC
>MVJL01006596.1:0-72232 GCA_002156465.1 Macrocentrus cingulum | reverse complement strand
TGTCAATTAGAAAATAATTAGTTCACTTCTCGTACTGTAAAAGAGATTTTTAGGCTGTTCGTATCAATTATTGCTTGTTATAAACTTGGTGGTGCGCGCACCGGTTATATATAAGCGTGTATATGCAGTTGTGGAATTTCTAGCGATGAGTAGTACAGCTATTCCTTAGTTTACATTTGCCATGCTACGTGACGTCGCTGTCTTACTCAAACATTCGTTTGTAATGAATACCTACAATACCTTCATGCAATACCTACATTTGCAAATGATCCGAATTTCTGACAGTCGCTGTCTTTGACGCGGCTATACCACATCATGCGGAAACAGATGTGGGAAATTTACCGCTATTTTCAAAGATGTTTTACCCCTCTATTCTCAATTTGATAAATTCAGTTTTAATTTCGAATCATCTCTATTACTTGTATATTTATTTAGTAGTTTTTTTTTTGTATTTTTTGAATAGATTCAATGATTCAATACTTAATACCCGCAGGTCAAAACGTTAAAATTACGCAAAAACGACGATTTTTGTATTATCTTTTCTGGATGATTTCGCCCGATCCTCAACGTGTTCAAATCGAAATACCTACATTATAAACGGCGTATAGACAGATTCAAGATTTATAAATGTCTTTCCACTGAGCGGCGCGTCAGGAGGTGAAAATTGACGGAAAATGGCAATTTCTATATAACATAAGTTATCTCAGCTGGATGACCTAGGTCGATTGCTCGATTGAAAGGATGTTCCCAGCGTGTTCAGCAGGTCAAAATAATAATCTATGATATTTATCTTAGAGCTAGAGTAAAAAATACAACAAAAAATTCAGCAACATTGCATCGTGACATTGTTTTTAACGTTCAGTTAACAAACGCCATAAAATAAGCGGGCGTGCACATTATATTAATATCAATTATAATTAAAATCAAAGTTTACTAAGTAGCAGGGAATATATTTTTTTTTATTTTAAATTTCAAGTCAATTTTTCGATTTTTAAAAATAATAAAACACTTTTTTTATCAATTATATTTCAGACACATTTTTAATGTATTTTTTAATATTTATAAAATTGAATTTTTAATCTGAATAGATTTACTATGGTTCAATTTTCTTAAAAATTTTTTAACAAAGAGCATTTTCCATTTTTCTCATGATTTTTTTCTTTTCCAAAATTTTTCTATAAAAAAAAAACATAAAATGATGCTCTATACAGCATGACCAAGATAAATATAAATGCCTGATGCATGTAATAGTCGTATAAAAGGCTTAATTAAAAAAAAATCAAAACGCATAATTGCAGGCTATTATAGAGATATAAAACGGCAACATATACAATATACATAATAACGCATATATATTTTTGCCCATTACAATCCTGGCGGCTTCTCGTCTTGCTCTCGGCGCTCGTATACAGTCAGCGCAGCGCGCGCGGAAGCCGAGAATATTGAATTAATTACGCGGTCGTTCGTCGTACAATTAACACGGAAAATTATGCATTGAATGCTAATTAACCCGCCTGGGAATCCGCGAGTTTCGCCGCCACGCCACCGTCATCATCAGGACATGGGTTTCACGTATTGCCAGAGAGTATAGGGGGAGCGAGTTGCCAATGTGCGTCCGCAGTTCTGACAGACTGCGCGCGGAGCGTGTGTGTGCAGACGCACAAAGGGTGCATGCTAAGCGTGCCAGTTGCGGCAAGCAATATCCCCTCCAGTGTGTGTGTGCAAGAGGGCACGAAACCGCGAGGGACCAACTCGCGTGCGATGATAACCTCTCTGTCAGCTGTAGGGCCCAAACTCCGCGCCGGTGACACGTTCTCGCGCTGTACAGGTGTATAAGGATCTTCCTAGGCAATTGTTACCAATTCATAGACCTCTGAGCGTGTATTTCGTATGTAGAATAATGCAAATATGGTGTATACAAGAGTTCTACGTGACTTGAGACAAAAGGAATCATTGTTTTCTATGCTGATTTTCAAAGAATAAACTCTTATTCAATTATAACCGGGTAAAAAAAACCTTCAAGCCGAGATATTTTCATATTTTTATCCTCTATAAATTATTTTTATTTAAAAATTAAATTTTTTGTCAGAAATTCAAATTGAAGGCTATAGTGTATAATTATTGAAATGTTGAAAATGAATTTAATTTTAGTGATTGTATCGTAATTTTGAAGAATTGAAATATTCGTCAGGACCAACTGAGTATTTATTATCAGAGCATAAATATATCGTAATTTATCGATGGGATTATTTATTTGCATAGAAAAACAATTTAATTTATTTATTGTAAAGTGTAAAATGATAATAATTTAGTGTATAAAGGGTTTAGATGAGGACCACCGGCCATTTGGAGTGCTATATATTATCCAAAGTTGAGTGGTGTTCGAGTACAGTACATATATATAGTGTGTTTTCGTTTCGAGAGTATATAATAACGCGCGACTTTGAATTTCTGAGAACTCCAAACGCGAATCTAGGCGAGTGCTTATACTGTCGCGCCTTCGGTTGACTTAATCCGAAGGACAATCAACTGCTCATGTCATGTATCCGAAAATTTCACTATAATATACGACGATCCCGCGCTTATCCTTATTCAAATTCGAAAGGACTTCCTCTATAATAAAAAAGAAAAAAGAATTTTTCCGACTGTAATGACGCTATACGCAAAAAAGTTTCGAATGAAAGTTGTGCGGGGAAAAATTACACATCAATTTTATCCGACAGATTTTTCTTTAAAATCACTTCCTTTCAGATTATAAATAAAATTTTTTTTTTAACTTTCTCTCCCCAATAACCTGCTCCCTCGATGTGCACGTCGTCGTGCCCGGAAGGATAGAAGGCGATCGGCTAACAAAAAATTAAAAGAAAATAATACAAGCGAGCGTAGGCCTGCTGCTTGGCTGGGCCACACAGCTCTAAGCGCGGCGGAGAACACGGTGGGCAACGCACGAGAGGACATCTTGGGACCGCAAGCAGGGCAACACAATCACAATTCCCCCTTTTATATTTCTTAGTCAGCCGTGTGGAGCGAAGAACGTTGGGGAGAAAGGGAAGATTATTATGTGTATGTACACCGTGTGCGCGTCTAAGAGAGAGAGAGAGACCAAGTCGTTTCGGCGGGAGTAGGGGTAGGCGCAAGTGAGCCCGGAGTGGGGCACGGCGACGCTTGACGCTAGACCGGTGTTTCATCGGCCAGCAGTTGCGTTTCAACCGCTGCGTGTGTTGTGTCGTATCTGCACGCCTTTTACTCATTTTTTCTTTTGCGCGTCTGACGGACAATTTTGCAAGTTGGCACGTGCTAATACGCGTTATATCCACAGAGACAAAGTGCAATATATATGATAATATATAGAAAAAAGTGTGAGGAAAAGTTTGGCGTGAAGTTTTAATAACTTTGTTTTATATTGCTCAAATTTATTGCGTTTTGTGTATACAGGCTAGAAAGTGAACCTTCCTCTGTGTTTTGCCACAACGGCATATTCATCCAGATAGTTATATTGGTTATACTTTTATTCGTGGTTTTTTTTAGTTTTCTTTTTGTTACTTGAGTTTTTTGTGAGTACGGGCGGTGGAGTGTGGCCGATGGTGGCAAGACAAGGAGCGTGTTTCTTCGGAAACTGTCGCGTGGTGGCTCTGATGGACGCCTGAGAGGGTGATCGACCTCCGTGGATTAGTTTACATCCTTATACACATCATCCAAAAGCCGCCACACGGTTTTTTTTCTTTATCTGTTTTCGTCGTTGGTGAGTTAATATTTTTATTTTCCCAACTTTTTAACATTTATATCCAACTACTACTGTCACAAATGCGTGTGCCGTTAATTCGCTGGCAAGTCGTTCTAACAGAATAATCGAGTGCGCGCCAGTAGAGCGCGTCGTTCGTCGTCGTTGCTGATGAAAAACTTTTTTTACGAGCATTACACGACTACAGTGGGTAGATTCTCATCCTCGCTGTGTGATATATTACAAGTCTGCGTGTGTTTTGTGAGTTTTTCTCTGCGGCGAATTACAGTCTTTGACGTAGACACGAACGTGTGTATGTGTCACCTCCGCCAAACCCTCTGATACGCTCCAGAGATTCGGGCGGGTCAAGAACGAGGATTATTTTCGCGTCGCTGGCCCGCCGTCTGGCGTGTATATTCTCACGCGCAACCGTTTTTTTTTTATTTCGGTTCAAGGCCCTTTACCAGTCGCACAACTAAATAGTAAATATAAATAATTATTTGTATAGCTTTTACTCATCGAGTCAATATTAATCCGTGCGTGGACGTTTGGTTGAGCAGACTGTAGATCGCTTGTGGACATGGAAAAACCGGTTTACGTGAGCTGGTCCCCGAAGGTGCTCTCTGTGCTGTATACTGTAGAGGTGCTGCCGTTGGCGGCCAGCGAGGGGATTAATTCGCTCCAGCCCTGCGCCCATGCGTCGAGTTGTAATGCTTTAATACACGGTTAAAAAAAAAATTGTATATTTTTTACATTTTAAAAATACCGTGGTGATGCCGGCATTACACTGATCTACATGCACGCCATTATTTAGCCCACTTTCTCGGGTAAATATCACCCCATCATTTGCATCGCAATATCTGCGATGAATTAAAAAATTTTTATCATTTACAAGGTGATTTATTTGTGTGGGAATTTTTTTTATGTATTTTTTCGAGCCTGACAGCTGCGTGTAGGCAAATGCAACTCGGCCAGCTCCCCAGGGGGAGGCAGGGGGTGTGTACATGTCTCTTTATGTAGGTACGTGTGCGGTATATATATCTGCACTTACCCTGGTACATCCATTATATTGCGATCGGGCATTGCGTAGAGCTTTCAAGTGTATATACGAGTAGGAAACAAAGGTAATCGGAGCGCCAGCCAACTTTCTCCCCTCTTCTTCTTCTTCTTCAATCACGTGTTTTTTCTCTTTGAGACATACACACAGGCACTTGAAGGACAGTTTTGTATGCAGGGATATATTATAAACTATTAATCTTTTTCATCTCTGACTTTTCCGCTTTTTGTCATACCGCGCGCGCGTTCGTACTCACGCCGTTGGCATTTGAAAATAAAAGTTGCGCAAGCGCATTGAGATGATGTGCCGTGCGCGTGTCGCGCTTTTCTCTTCTTCTTCTAGCTTTGATATGGATATATATGTATGTGCATGCGGCATATCGGTCTGCATGTCAGCCTCCACAAGTCAAGTCCCAAAGTTTGTTCTCGTCACGAGAGTTTAAGTGACATGAGAATCGATATGTGCGATTTATTGAAAGACTTTGACGCTTTGCCAATGTTTAAAATTTTTATTCTCTCTAAATCTAGGTGATTTGCGACTTTTTTCTTGGCTCTGAAAATTTTTTCTATAACTTTTTCTAAATACTTTAAACCTCAAAAATTAAATACAAAAAAATCACTCCATGTAAATCATGATTTTAATGGAATTTTTTATTTTTTTTGTAGAAGATTAGATTTCTTCTATAATAATATATTCTGAACACATTCACGAATTTTTCTTTTTTTGCTATTATAGAAAAAGCCAATGAGAATACTTAATTCACCGTGGAATAGTTTGGTAACTCTTATTTTTTTTCGACAATGGAAAAGTTAAGAAATCAGTTGAGAAAGTATTAAAAATAAATGATAGTATTCCAGACGGCCTTTGATAGAATTATATATAGGAAAAACGTCGGTGAAATAATGCATATCTGTCTTGCACACAAGTCAAGTGTCCAAAAGTTTGTCGTGCGTCCTCCACTCGCGGATAAGCAAGACAGGAGAATCGATAGGTTGATTTATGGTATAGTATAGCTGCGAATATTATGTGACATCACGTTTTCGTATATTGTTGAGAAGCTAAATATATATACATATTTATGTATTGTATTGGGGTGTTGGGGAAAAGGATGAGACCCCGCTGTGGTAGAGTGAGTAGAATTCCGCAGTAGCGTCAAAAAAGGTAATAAAGCGCGTCTTGGATGCGTGACTGGGTGGGCGTGGGAAAATCAAGGGCAACTGAGGGCGTTACGCGGCAGTGAAATCGATGATGAATACATGTAATATTCAGTGTATGTGTGTTATGTCAATTCCAAAAGAGGATTGTGGCTTTATGACAGGCTCACGAGACTACTGCAAGTTAGTCTAAGCTAATGGGAGTTTATTCCTTGATTACCAAAGTCATCTCCGCTTGCATGAAATACTGCTTAGTCGTAAATCGTACGGTTTAATCATCATTAGCTCTGGAGAATCCGGTTGTGTCTTGTGGCTAAGGATACAGTGTGAAATTTAATTCGCTAAGTGAGCCACACCACTTTACATCTGAAGTTTCATTTTGGCAATTTTCACTATATACTATGCTACACTGTTCCATCTTTATTTCACCCTGCGGCCAATACACAATTTCCGGTAGAAATTGGAATAAAAACTGCGCACTAAAAAAACAAAATCACCGACAAAAAAATAAA
The DNA here is from genome assembly GCA_002156465.1 of Macrocentrus cingulum. Lineage (NCBI taxonomy): Eukaryota > Metazoa > Arthropoda > Insecta > Hymenoptera > Braconidae > Macrocentrus > Macrocentrus cingulum. Next base: position 65,788 of record MVJL01006596.1, on the reverse strand, counting down.
ATACTAACGCAAAAAACCTTAATAATATTTCCTACATTAAAAAATAAAGTAAAAAATACATTTAAACAATTTAGGAATGTGAAATTTTAATTTAAATTGAATAAAAAGGTTTATGGAGCGTAAAATATTCAGGAAATGTTGATAAAATTTGTTGTAAGTTCTGAACGATAAATGGTAGAAAAAAAATTTATTTATAAAAAAGATGGGAAATTTAATAGTCTATCAAAAAGGTTGTTATCAATTTTTACGTAGAATACTCGGTTCAATAGATATAACGTGCGATGTGAATTTTTTCCTCATGGTCGCATCCTAGTGAGCTCGATGATATGAGGATGTTTGTAAATTGTCGATTTATTTTGCAACTAATTTAAGAAAAATATTATATATAGTAGGAAATACTTTTTGGCCCTATTGTTGTCAGTTTTGAATCAAATTTTTATTTTTTTATCGCGTACAGAGCACTAAAAAGGAGCATCGTTTTTTTTTTCTCACTCTATTTTTACTGTCGTTAATCATAACAAAATTATCCTGGGCCCACGCATTGCTATATGTGTGTTTATAAGTTTTATGCGACGCTTATCTCGTAAAAGTATATACACAATTCCACCCTCTATACGCGTTATCAACGTCGTAACATTATTGCATATTTTTTTTCTTTTATGTGTCACTTGATATGACGATTATTATATGCTATAGCCAAAATGTCATATTTTTTTTATTGATATACTCGGGGTTTTCGCGTAAATATACCCAGCGGTCTCGTTTGTATGAAGAGTTATAAGGGGTTATGTGCGTCATTGTCGAGTTAGGGAAGTAAAAAAAAGAAGATGGCCAGCGAGATAATCACTCGAAATGGTCCGGGAATTTTTTGTTGAGCGTCTGCAGACATAAGGTGTGTATATGTGTGTGTGTGTGTAAGTTTTGGCCCAGAAAAGGGGACTCTTCTTGGCGCTGCAGTGTTTCGAAACCCACGGTAGAATTGCTTCTCGCTTTTAAGTAATTGGCAATCGCGTGGAATTTTCTTTTAACGGTGTACTACCTCCTTCAGTCTCGCTTTTTGCCCGATACACATAAACTTGGCTAGATATGGTTGGACTGTATTCTGAGTATATATAGGTGAATAAAAGGGGTAGGGATATCATCGATTGGAAATTAGATGGTGTGTTTCCCAATCAATTTCCGAGTTTTCTTCTCATCCGTGCGCTTTTTCTTTCTTTCGTGTGTTCTTTATCTCGCCAGACTGAGAGTTCTTTTGGGATTTGTCGCGTGTGAAGTATATATATATACGTTGATGAAAAGTAAATTACTTACGGGGAGGTTTCTGTCTTGTTTTCTTGTTTTACACTCGGGTGTTTTTTGGGATTCAAGAGAAAATACAGACCACGCTGGTTGACCCGAAATTACCTATACTTTTTAGAATTTTTTTTTTTCCACATGCTGATGTGAATTTTGTTTTTTTATTTTTATTGACAAATTTTCTTGTTTACCATTTCTTTTAAAACTTTGGAGAGGAGGAAAAAGTGGAATATTTTTTCGGATGAAAATTTTATAAACTTAAAATTTTTAGTAAAAGACGAATTTAAGGGGGCTACATAGTTTATAAAAAATTTAAAACAGTAACGATTAATTTTTTAACATATTTGACTACTTACCTGAGTTTTTTAAAATAAGGGTTAGGTATAGGTCATGATTTAACTATAAGTGAACTCTTAAATATATTATTAAGGATTTTTTAAAAAATAATGTCATGCAGATATTGTTTAAAAAATGATTTTTAATACGGTTTGAAGAGATGAATATTCTCAGGATCGTGGAGAAAAAAATTCCAATAACTTTTTAAAGCCTTGATAAAATGTCTAATAAATTATAACGAATTGAAAAGAAATTCTATATTATTTTATTGAATCTTACAGCGAGTACAGCAGTTCTTAAAATACACAATTCAGGGCAATTATTAAAAAATTTCATAAATACATAAAAACCCAGGAAATTAAGAAAATTCCATTATATAATTAATATTTTGATATATGAAGTGAAACTCAATAAAATTATATTTCCTCCTTCAAAATATCAAATATAAAAATTAAAAAAAAAAAAGATACATTATAGTTTATAATATTTTTCTTTTTTTTCGATTACTTAAAAATAAAAATTTAATTAAATTAATAGTTGGTGCATATTGCCTATAGGATTTTCTTGGGGATTTATACGTGTTACACACAGTTTGCCGTCAATCGTCAAGCACAACTCTGCAGTAATTTCAAGCTGTACCCAGTGATAAGCATGAAATTTCTCTATCTCTGCCTCTCAATTCGTCGACAATTTCCATTCTAAACGCGAGTAGGTCGACCAGCAGCTAACGGTAAGCAAAGTCATTTTCAAAGTTAGCTCTCAATGCGGCTCAAGAGCGAGATAAACTCTCTCGGGCAGATATATATACGCTTGGTGAGTGAGAGAGTAAAGTTTCAAACGCGCATCTGAGAGTCCGTATTTCCACCAACCACACTCGAGTTTCTCGCATTTCAAAATTACTGCTATATGCGCGCCACGTACCTACTCTGCTAGGTTGATTTGCTGTCGAATTCCCACAGTTAATAAACCATCAAAAAAAAAATATATAAAACAAAAAAATGCGAAAACAATTGGCATTAAAAGACGCGAATGAGTATATACCCACAGTAGGGGAAAAAATTGCCAACTTTCACGATAAAATTATATTGAGAATATTTGCGCAGTGTATATACTTATATATCTATAGAAATCGAGTTGATTTTCTCGCCTTCGACCCGAGATAAGTAACCAATAAATTCCCGTCTCACGTTCGAATCGCGCGCGCTTTCACTCGCTCTTTTACATACAACGTATTTCAGCGCACATTTTCATGTACATGTGACCAATTCACCCTCGACAGCCGTTGCCACTCATTTTGTATACTTTGAATACACACTTCTGTGCATGTATTGTCGACTATTGCACAGATAATGACCGGGCAATAGACACGCGGGTATTTGCTTCTCGGTCTCTGTGCCACACGGCGGTATAAACTGCGCGCTGTTGACCTCGCCCCGCAAGTCACGACTCTGCCAATCGATCGGATATCGAGCACGCCAGATCATCACGGTCACCCACAATGTTTAACTATTTTTCTTGCTTATTTAACTATATTAGTTGTTAATTTCCATTGCATAATTAAATTTTTCTCTCCATATTTTTAAAGAAGAAATTGAAAAAAAAATTTTTCATGCTTGAAAAATTATTGATAACCACAATAATTGATAAATTAATCAACGAATTGTCATAAATAAATGCTCAATCTCATTGACAAAATATTATCTATATTATCGGATAGGCTAGAATTTTTTTTCGAAGGAAAATTCAAAAAAATTTTTCAATTTTTTTCTAGACTTGTAAAAAAAATATATTTGATGATTCTTCGGTTTTGATGGATGAGAAAATATGGCCTAAAGATACGCAGGTATGTTTGGCGCAAAAATATATATATATACAAACAACAAAAGCCTTGGTGTACAATAACGCGTGAGAATTATATATATATAAAAGTGTTATCAACGGACACAAGTGCCGTGCAGAGACTGGTTTGCGCCTGTAACAGTGCAGTCATACTGTCGTAAACGCGGACATTTCGCGCGATATCGGCTTATTTCTCCGGGCATTATAACCGGCAAGTGTCGACAGAGTGAGATGGTACAGTGGTTTTTGCTGGCAGGCACGACGATCAGCCCATTGAAACTGCACAGTGTCCCGCGGGAATGAAAAGCTCCGGGAAAAACATATTTTGTTATGGTTCATACTTGCGTGCTCAAAACGACGCAACGAGCAGTATAGAGGAAGGATGTTTACTGATAGATGATAAAAAACACACCCATATATCGCTCTAGTATTCAACGCCTCTGATAACCAACTGTAATCGCTTGTTATAATGTGCAGATGCCGTGCAATTAGACATTTTTTCACGAAGGTATATACTTGTGCTGTTAATTTAATTAAGCTAATTCAACAGAAATTTCTGATATATTTTTTATGAATTTTTCCTGTCAAACAAAAATTTTTTCTTCAATTCATTGAATAATTAAATTAATTTTTACATTTTAATTCGATTTGTTTTATGTTAGACAAAATAAACCAGAATATTTTTAACATTTAAAAAAAATATATACCTTTCTGGAAAAAAATTAAATCTGTTTCAATATTATTTCCCGCAATATTTTGACGCACTTGACGAAATACTTGAGCTCTGGAGATGAAATGTAAAATTAAAAAGCTCTCGTACCCATGAATTGTTTCATTTATTTATTTATTCGGTTTTTGTCTATGGGATATTTCAATTTTTTCCTCCCCTGATACTCGATAAAACCAGTCCACTTGTTTAATCCTCTCTCGACATTCAATTTTATCAATTGAACGGAAAATAAAAAAAATCCGTTAGTCTCTCTATTCGTCAGTGCGCGGTTAAACTCAATCGTTTTAGCTGACACTGTCAACTTGTATTGCTAAAGTTTCTTTCTCTCAATTTTCCACTGAGCGCGCCTGTGCTCAAAATGTGCTTTCTCTGTAGGGTGGCGGGTATATATAGCACATTGCGCGCCGTAGCTAAAGAGTTTTGTGTCGACAAAAGGATAGGGATGTTGTTAGTAGTGTGTGCTGAGAAGTAGCCGTGTTCTTGAGAGGCCAAGTTGGCCGTGAGGTTCAATGACTTTCGCGCGCGGGATATAACTAAAAAGAAGTAAAAGCGAAGATGAACAAGTCAAGGCGGAAAGGATGAGAGAAAAAGATCGAACAGCGCGGAAGCACGATTGGATATCCATACAGATACGGGTTGAGCTGCTGCTGCTGCTGCCCTCTGTCGCTGCCACACTCTAATACATTGCCACCCTCTTGTGTGTCGACGAATCGAAAAGTAGCCTCTTGTGGCCCCGATCACGATTATCCATTTTCTTCCTGTCGTTCTCCACGTTTTTTTCGCCTTGTCCCCATCAAATCGCTCTCGATATAGCATCAGTACAGCCTGCGCTGCTCAGAGTATAGTCATAAGTACATAGTCAGAAAGAGACCAAGCCCATTACCTGATGCGGAATAATACCACGCGTTCGCCAGCAATAAGTACAGTCAACCGAGAAATTTCTTGGTTTTCTTTCGCGCTCCAGCGTACGCAGCGCCACCGCAGTTTGTTCTTTATGCCTGAAGGCATCTTCGTCCTTCGCTAGCGGATGCCTCGCGTGCGCTATATAGCGCAGGGTTCTTCGTTTTTTCCGTTTTTTTTTTCGCCTCTTCATTTCCACGCCATTGTTTTTTTTGTTTATTTTTTTTATCTTCTAGTTGAATTATTTTTTTTTCTCATTATACTCCGTTCAATCTCCGTCCTTTTGCCATGGCGTTGCACTCTGTATATATATATGGAGTCTGTCTATATATCTGGAAAGAAAATAAAATTTACTTTTTTTATGACAATTGAATTTTTATATTTTTAAACAAATGATCTTCTTATGATTATTTGAATATGATTTAAAATTTTATCTTCTATAAATTGATTAGGAGGAGGTTGAGGGGTTTTTTTTTCTAGTAGAATAGATTTAAAATTGTTATTTCAGTGTATAAAGTAATTGGAAAATTTATAAATAATGTTGAACGGTATATTTGTCATGGATATTTAATGATAATTAATGTTAAACATTCGCTCATTCATATATACTATGATAGTACAAAGGATTTTCATTTTTAATAGTTTCACTATATACTGTTGCTATACTGGAAAAGAATCATAAATGACCCTAGAACCTTTCTAAATCACCTGCGAACTTTGTCGGAACCGCAATTTCCCAGTAGCAGAGTCATAAAATAATTAAACGTGCATTAGACGGGTGAAAAAGTTTGGTTTCTTTAAAAAAAAAAAAAAGATAAGATAATAATAATGATGAAAGATATAGGCAAAGTGAAAGGAAAATTCTCGGAAGAAAAAATCATAAATAATCTAACGTAAACTAGATAAATATAAAACATCCAAAATGCATCTCCCCTATGCATATACTTCGTCTGACTATTTTTAAAACTCTCTACGTGTCTGTCTATATACTCGCTGTGAAAGACCAATCAATATCTTTGTAAAATAGAAAGACAGTGAATAAAACAAGATTTCAGCAAGGATTCTCCAAGTTTCAACAGTCACCATAAGCGAGTGAACATAAAACGCAGTTAATATATCAAATTCTCATGATTTACCGGACTTGCTGAGAGAGTAGCATTGAATGAAGTATTTACAGCCACATGTTTAGAGAGTAGACACTTTTGCTTGCGTAAGACATTATACATTATATATACAAACAGCACAAGCACAGTCATGCTTGTTTTTGACGGGATTGCACGCATCGAAAAAAAAAAAATTATTTGACCCTGCTCAATAACCTCTTATATCATCAAATTCATCAATAGACACTTGAAAATTGAGTTTTACTGCCTATAAACAGTGAAATTTTTCCATTTTTTACGATTCAAAATATTTGTCAGGCTGAAAAAATATTTTTTTTCGGAGTAAATAAGAGTCACAATAATTTATTTCGAGATTAGGAGTAACATAAATGAAAGAATTTCGTGGTAGATTAGAGATTTTGTTGTTTTTTTGAACCTGAGGGGTGAATTGTTGGCGAATAAAGTTTAGTGAGTAGTTTTTGCTTGATTCTGAATGTGCTCGGACACTCCAACAGGTGTGAAAAGCCGACGGGCTGGCGATTTGCTAGTTTTAATAACCTCTGCGGTATATGATGGTGGTGTCTTTCTGTCACTCTGCAGTTGTATGCACGCAGAAATGCCGTAGGGTGTGTTTTACGCTGTCATATGGCTGTGTATATGTGTCATAAATTAAGATGGAATAAAAAGAGCAGGCGATTAGTCAAATATATTCGGGGATGAAATTGAAATTCATGAGATGACAACCTGTGGGTGCGTGCGGTGCGCGCGCCCTTGGACAATTTAATACTGGCAGAACGTGCGCAAGCATGAATATATGCTTTTGTGCAGAGCTGTGTACTTGCTGTGCTAGCCATCGCCAGGTCGAATGCTTTTTCATCCTTCTTGCTCGCTCTCTCCACCAGAACCACCACCGATAATGTTCCGAGTCCCTTTGTCAGGCACGTTTGCACGAATTCCCAGGATTCTCAAGTAAATACCCGCCGTACAAGACACTGCGATATTGCGAGACCACGGAAAATTCATGGTCTTATCGTAGTTGCACACACACAGCCAGCTAGGAAACAGGGTTGTGGGTGGTCTGTCGTATTTTTTCATTCTTTCCAACTATTTTTTTTTTTTTTTACCTTTTCGTTGGTTTTTCCTTTTTTTTTGGTACAGTTTACGATCGTCGGCGTTAGATGCAGGGGAGAAAGTGTCGTCTAACGTGAGATGTTATTTTCTTTCTTCCTCCCTCACATTTTTTCCCTCTTGTTCGACTTTTATCTTCGAAGAAACGCATTTTGCCATTTGACTTATCGAAAGTGCTCTCTTGATAACGCTGACAATTGTGACGTATTTATTGTACTTTCGGTATGTAGGCCAGCAGTTACTTTTTTATTTTTTTTCTCTATAAAGTGCTCTCTCCCGCAGTTCGAGTGAGGGAAAAAAAAGCGGAAAATTCACTGTTTTATATTGAGTGGATTTGGAAAGAATCAATCTGACAGGCGAGTTAAATTATATAATGGAGGGTTTGTTGAGAGTATATAAGTCGTTGAAGATGAATTTTCCATGTTTTGTTGATGTACTGCATTTCTTTATGCTCCAGTAAATTTCAGCAGAAAATTTTCTCGTCCTACAATTCATCTTTTTTAAAAATTTTACTCTCAGAGTTAATTAAAAATGTTCTACACAAAAAAATAAATAAAAAAATAGATTGGAATATTCTTTTTAAAAAAATGTCAATTAAATTTTGAATAAAAAAACGAAATACTGTAATAAACAGAAAATAACCAAATGTATAAAATAGTTTGATTAAACATTGCACTCTCTCTTATATCTATTAATATAACCACCGCGAATATCTCATCAAGATTCGCTTGTGAACGAGACGATGGAATTTTTCGAGGTTCGTGTTTGCAGTGTGTCCTGAATGCTGCAGCCCGCGACTATATATATACAGAGAGACTATGTTCAAAACATCGTCGTTTGTCTTACACGATGCAATGTGTGTGCCCTCGCGTGATAAGTACAGTGAACGCCCCTACTCTCGCTCTCTCTCGCTCTCCCAAGAGAAATAATAGTCGAGAGTGTACTTATATACATGATTATAGGACGCGCGTCGAGGTGAGGTTATAAAAGCCCGTGTTATACTTTGCCCAAGTTTCGCATACCACATCACTGTATAGTTGAGTGTGTCCCACACTTGAATATCGCATCTCATAAAATTTTTTTAAAAGTCCACACTGATTGACACTCAAGGCCGTGATCTCATATGTTATATAAAAAATTCAGGGCCTCGCCACGATTGAATGCATAACTATTGTACCTATCCATTGAAAGAGTCGTGATCGATTATGCGTGAAGGCTCAAATATTAATCGATCGCGCGCGCAAGTGTTACAAAAGATTTTTTTTATACTTTTTCCCCCGAGTGTGTGAGGCAACACCTAGCGCAGTGGCACACTCAAATTAGTTGGCGGTGAATAGAGAGGCTGTCAAACGGTTTACCAAGGTATTTGTTGTGAAAACGAGCGGACCACGGGCACACATTGATCTTCGGTGGTGCACTCGGCCAGGAAATGACGTTGGCAATTCCATGGCAGTGGTGCGTAACGCAGAGCGCATATAAACAATCGGGCTTGCGCGTGGTTGGTGTTCCTAATGTCCCTTATATTCCCCTTATTTTCTCTGTCTGTACATGTGTGTGTAAAAATTGCGTGCAGCGTCAATATAAACATACATGTTATGCAATGAGCCAAGCGATAGAGTGAAATAAAATTATTCTACATATATATATGTATAAATACATTCATATAAATTCACGACAATTTTTCCAAGAAATGGCTATTTTTCACACGGAAGCTTTTCCCAGGCTTGTGTGAAAGGTAGAGGCGTGATATGAAATACTTGTATGGCGCGTGACCTGTCACTGCGAGAAAGAGGAGCGAACAAGCGCCCGAGTACAGTAGAGCGGGGAAAAAAGGGCTGAAAAAAAGGGGCGTCGTTAAGAAGTAAATTTATGTCGCTCATAAGTCCCACCGTGCAAATATCCTTGCTACTTCGTGCGCGCTTGGTTTTTTTTCTGTTTGTTTTTTTTTTTTTTGTCGCCAAGTCCGCGCGCGGCTATTACTTTCTTTGCTTTACATTATATACGGATTGTATTTTTGGGCGCAGGAGTGATCTCTCAGTTGATGATGGAGCTTCCTGACGCTTCCGTTCGGTGACACTGTTGTCGCGCGATTGCACGCAACTTCGCTTCGCTAGTTTGTAAATGACAATATTCAACCAAACGACGATGCGGGCTTGTTAACGCCGGCTCAATGACTCGGTTAATTGCTAAATGTGTCTCTGAACGCTGAGGGTGTTATTTCAACTAACTAATATCTTGGCATGGATTAATTGAGTGTACTCGCTTTAAAGATTGGTCTAATTAATTTTTTTTGCATGACAAATAAATTATTGTCTATTTTTCCCCTATGTTTTTTTTTAAATTTAATGAGATGCTAAGGGTTGTAATCAATATGCCGGAAGTATGATGAAAAGTTTTTCTATCATATTTCAATTGAGTTAATATTTTTTTTTCTTCAATTAATTAAAATATTAAATATCGCGAGTTTTTACAAGTGAAAAAATGTAGGGAATAATTTTTTTCAGTGTTATATATGTATTAAAAAGATAGAATGATTTGTTAAAAAAGTTTTTAATTAAAATGAACAGCGATTTCAATCGCAATATTCGAGTTATCACTCAATTAAATCGCTGATTCATTAGCACACACTAACCTATTATTTTTAGATTTATTAAATACTACACTAGACTCTAGCTAAATTATCGCTGATGGAAAATTGTGTTTTTTTTTATCGTTTATCAGTAAAACCGCATGTTTAACCGCAAATTAACCGCAAATTTTAATTCAAATTTTTCGTTCACAAGCAAAAAAAAACCCATCATAAACAATATCAAGTGGTATAACCGAAAAGTCTAGCCTCAGATAAGCGATTCACCCTAGTCGAACAAATTTTTTTTCTTTAATTGCGTGAAAAAGAGACGATTTAGCGCATCAGTTGTACACTTGAAAAATTCAATTAGTCAATTGAAGTAGTGATCACACGATCTTTATATGTAGCTCGCGTTGAATGACTATTCTGATTGGTCTTGCCTTCTGCACGATGAGTGCCCCCCCGAAGGACGAGAAAAAGCGGAGAAATCAAGTGTATAAAAAAAAATCCGGACGAAAAATATGTTGACTATTCATATGCAAAGGGATCTAGAGAGTGGCGGCGATAAAGTTCTCTTTACGGTCGCTTTTACCGCGACGCAGTTTTATTACAAGAGAGCTTGCCTAACCTCGAGGGACAGAGTTTATTTAAAATTCCCGCCGTGAGAGAGCGAGAGAGAGAGGAAAAAAACTCGGGGTGAGTGGCTCCCCCGCGTGTGGCTCTAAAGGCGGACGCTACTCGTCTTTGGCGTCGAACACGCTCCTGGACTTCATTTTCACGTGCCACACAATATATATAATCCATGGCGCGCTTATTCATCGCACTAAGGGCGTGCATATTTTATAAAAGTCTAGTTAGCTTCCTTCTCACGACGAGATAGTCCGTGCGCAATTTCACCCTTTTCTCCTCTACTGATTTTTAATGTCTTCATCATATAATATAAAATCGCGCGACGCAGAGGAATATATAATTAAAAGTCTGGCAAATAGATCGGACTAATGGTTTTGGCTTTTGAAGCCTTGTTCCATTAGTGGACGCGCTAAAAAGAAAGTCCAAGAGCGCACTCGACATCATTCAAAAAAACCTCCGCGTGTGTAGAGCAGAGGACGCACGCGAGAGTGAACAGGCGTGTGTGTATGTGCGGGTGAGCACTCTCTCTCGGTCGTTGCAAGAGCTTGATGGCGCTTACGACAGATAGGAGGGAGTTTCCGACATTTTACCTTTTCGACTTTTACGTTATTGCACTCTTGTATGGCAAATGGTGCTCGAAAACAAGCGCGTAGCCACATCAGACTTTCGCCTCTCAAGGGCTCTGCTGCATTTATACACCGTGTATGTGAGAAAGACTGGAAAAAATTGCCCGTTTGCGCGCTTTCAGCCCTTTCTCGCCTGCGCGCGTATAGTCGGTAATGGCGACCGCGCGCCACGCGCGTTGGAATTTTTTTTTCTTTGGATGTTTTTATCCTTTGAAGATTTGCACTGATATATACCTTTGATGCCATCACGACAAAAGCACATCAATGTGTTTCTACCGCACATATCGTGGATATATACGCCCCGCGCATTACTTCAAAGCCTGTCTTTCTGAATTCCAACGATATGAGACGAGGATTTTCATGTGAAGGCAATTTAATCTACAACTTTCTCGCGGTATTTTGTTTTATTCATCGTGATATTTAAAGTCATGGAGATAATTCAATTATTGAAAAGGAGTAATGAATGAATTCAGGTGAATGAAAAACTATGCATATATTTTAGAGCTTCCGGTGTTGGAGATGAAGATTATTAAAATTATTGATCGCTACATTAATTTTTTTTGATTATTTATGACCGTATTTTCATCAGGTTAACCCAACAAGTTGAATAATTAGATTAAATTCATATGACCTCTTGCAATTTTAATAAAATTTATAATCAGCTATCTATAAATTGAATATTCTGTCAAAATTTAACGGTAATTTTCGATTTTAAAAAATTCAGCAAACAATAAAACACCGTGAGCTTCATTTCTTTTTTTATAATTATAATTGTGAGCGGAAATAATTTTTTGTTTATCTATATATTTTTCGATTTGGTTGAATGCATTTCAGCTTGCGGATATTTCTGAGGAAGTATGTACTTCTTGATACCTAAAACACCTATAAACGCGAAATAAATAAATAAAAAAAGATCAAGAGAGAGAGAGAGAGAGAGTCAGAAGCAAGATAAGAATTAAGGAAATAGAGAAGAAAAAAACCCCGGTATATAGTATCTCGTGAAAATAAAAAGTAATTGAACGCGAGTGCGAGGAAAAGGGTTAGTTGGATGAAAGAGAGCGAGACTGCGAAAATTCGTGACCGGAAATTACCCCGAGACTTAACGATCCGGTGGGTTATGAGGTTCGATCTTGCGTTACAAATTTAAATAGAGTCTGGGGAGTCTCAAAAAAAAAAAAAAACAAAACGTTTGAAATGGACATCACGAATTTGGCGCGCGAATTATACAAATGTATATATTCGTTTTCTTTATTTTTTTCCAAACTCTTTCTTATTTTCTTTTTTTGTTTAAACCAACTTGTGTCTGTTGACTTTTTTCTCACTTGATTCAGGTGTTTTTCCGTGCTGGGCACGATGCTGCCGTTATTATACGAAATGCAGTTAGGTCGCGGCGCGCAAAAGATCTTTGGAGGAAAAAGAAAAGGCGCGTCTAATAGACGCTCTTTTACCCCCTGAGTGTGCGCACTGCAATTCGAGAAACAAACGACGAAGAGTACGTAGTCTAGAGCTAGGCGAATGGAGTAGACTACTCGGCGGAGAAACGAGTCGAGCAATCGCGTATACACGAGAACGTGCAAACGTACGTGGCTGACGCCAATGAACTGCAAACGTGAAGCGACTTTGAACAGAGCTCGCTCGCGCGCACACACACGTTTTCTTTTTCCACTTCACTCTGGTGGCCTCTCTCTCGCGTTTACGACGGAAAATGCTTCGCCCGCGGACGACATAACAACTCTACACACCAATCACATCGAAAAGCCCCAATATACTTATATATATACACAATCTAAAATTCTTTTTTATCGTCAGATCCAACAGATGCCTCGAATGCACGATATTTCGACCAGACGCCAATCTTTTTATTTTATACTTTTTTTTTTCTTCTTTTTATTGATACATATCTAGCGTGATTTATACCCCTCTGGTTTCTTTTGTTAAAAAGACTCTACCCTCTGCAGTGCTAAAAATATATGCTCACTCTGACACTGGATTTATTTTGCTGGCGTTTTTTTTTTTGTTTTTTGATGTGCTACTCGAAAAAGGCGGCCGATTTCTGCGCCAAAGAACTAAAATAACCCCGCACGGATAAATTGGAATATTTAGTTTCATGCTGATGGAGTATAGGGAGAGCAGAATCCGTTGGAATTGAAGTGCGTATAGATATAGACCAATATGTGTGTGTGGTGCCACGTGGGCAATAAAATTGCTCTGGCAGAAAGACTTTTCACTTCTCGCGCTTTTATAACAACAACAACTTTCTGTGTGTTTATTTATCCGCCATTTTACGTGCGGCTAGAAAATAAACATGCACACGCTGGAAATAAAATGCTTTTTTCGATTCAACATCACTCGTGTGATAGTGGGGGGTGAATATTTGAAATTGAGTGTTTTTTTTTTTTTTTTGGATTATAAAAGATTTTTGGGATTATATTTGGAGATGGTATTTTAACGTGTGAGCTTCGACACGAGCTTCTGTGAGACGTCTCGCAAGATTTTCTCACCAGCTGCACATTTACCGTGAAACCATAAAGCCAAGTACGTCGGACGGGTTATGAATAAATTTGTAAAAGCTCCCAAGACTCTAAGACTCGCGCGCGCTATATACTCTTACTGTATAAAGTGTCGTATAAAACAGATACTGTATATATGGTTTTGATGGAAAAAATATATGTGTATACATATATATATATATATATATATATATAGTTTTACGAAAGATTAAGAAACCGTGAGATAACTGGACGCGAATACATCAACTGAGTGGAGTGCGCGACACGTGAATTCATTTATGTCTCAATATATTTTTTAAGAGCGAACAAGTATATTCATTATGACGAATATTATACTTTTACTGCTCTAAATATTAGACTCGGAATTCTCACGGCCACATTAACAAGGAATTCATTCGGAATTATATTCTCATAAAAAAAAAATAAGCAGAGAGGAAGAACAAAAAATGAATTATAAAACGAAATGAATAGGTTTTAATTTTTTTTTTTTCAGTATCAAATATGAAGAAGAAACTTCATCTCTGTAATTGTTTTAGCTGGATTTTTTTTCAAGAGATGTATAGTAGTAAAAACAAGTAGAAATAATTTTATACAGTGTATAGGGTAATAATGTTGGTACTGTGTGTGTATATTTGACGGTCAAATGAAGAAAAAACACGTGGAAACAGCTGGGGTAAAAATTGACTCGTTGCACGACCTGTGTTTCCAGTCACGTTTATATACCTAGAAAAATTCAACGATTAACTGTCGATTTTCAGGACAATTTATGGTCGAACACGGGGTCACCCAAGATAACGATAAATTTTTCCATCTTTCCGCGAACTTGTAAATTTATATCTTCCATTAATAATGTCCGACAGTTGATCAGACTGATTTGAACTATTTTGATTCATCCGCACAAATTAAAATAAAAAATTCAATCCATTAACTTTCTTATAAGAAAAAAAAGAAAAAAAAAATTTCTTCCTCACTTACTCCTTTAATTTAATAATAAAAAAATCTCGAGTAATTTTTTTCTATTTTATAAACTTTCTTAAAATGTAAAAAAATGTTTTATTAAAAGGCTTAATCTTGTTTGATGGCGGTTATAACGAGTTATCAAGCTTTCTTGATCAGGGACACACTCAACTACTATACACTGATGTGGGCGGTTTTTTAAATGGAAAAGTTTGAGGTCGGTTTAATAGGTAAAGAAGCTAGATCGCCAACATGCATTCATGATTTTTCAAAAGCCTATATACTGTCCCTTTATATTCGCAAGGGTGCACAGAGCCGTAGTCCCACTGCGGAAGATTACTCTTCTTCTTTCTTTGTCGTCTCCTTGAGGAGTTCTGTGGCCTCCGGCTAGCCTGAAATTATTCAGCATCGTGTACAGTCATATATATATATATATACACAAACTCTATAGACATCGGCGCGTTTCCCGCTCTATTTTCACCCTATTTCCCCGCTAACTTCACGCGCACTTCCGTTCAGCTAACGAGTACTATACCGTCGACTTTATCTCCTCTTCCCAATTTTTTTTTCCACCTTGCAATCTTATAATTACGTTATGTGTATACGAAATAGAGATGTAATCATCACGCAAGCAAATGCGCGACCTCTGGGATTTTTTAAAAAAATATTTCAACTATGTGTTTTATTTAGTCTCGCAGAGTCGATGAATCGGGCTATGCTCGTGTAGCCGGTGAAAGTGCTTCAGTGCCCCGCGGCACATTACGGTGAAACTCTCCATCAGTGTGGGCATATATACTGTACACATGTGTACTTTGGGCCGGCGTGACGACACGCTCGCGCAGACGAATCGCGTAGGCAAAGTGCATAACCGTTAGGCATCTCTGTGCGAGATGCCACGGGGCCGGAAGTGCAATAGCACTGCGGGCAGAGATAGCTCAAGCGTGGAGAGGGCTTTTGCCAGTGTAACGGTTCACACAAAGTTCACGCAGGTTCATGCACCGGCTAGCCAAGCCGCGCGCTCACTCTGCCAACCTCTTCGCGCCTGCAAACTAGCGCTTAACTCGCGCGCGCGCGCGCACCCTCCCCAAACTACCTCAATCTGCTACTTCGTGCAAACTTCCCAAGGGTCTTTAGAGGATATATCTGTGTCGTATAGAGTGTACTTCTTCACAGTGTGCCCATGGGATTTTGCCCATGGATATTCAGCTCACAGTGTCATGTCCGTCAGTTTTTTATTGTCGAATTTGACAAATTTTGCGGCGCGCTCTCGCTGCAGTTGATGAGATTTTTTTTTATCGGACAATTCCCTCGGGATATTTCGGTTTGGCAGGGTAATTATGTGTGTCGCATGCTATACTCTCAATCTAGATTTAGCGGCCAGGGCTGGGGTATGAATTCTACAATTCCAATTTCGGGTTTCAGAGTCATTGTATATACATATATGTTTGGGGGTTTGATGGCGGAAAATTCAGTCTCTTTATGAGACATTTAATTGGTTCACTGGATTTTTCGGACACAGGATTTTATATTTCAAATGATTTATCATTAAATTTTATTATATTTATACTATTTGATTATTTTTTTAGATTTTTTTTATATAAATATTATTCGATTTGCTCCAGGAAATATATTTTACATTTTTGTATATTTATTTATATGATGGAAATATGAAGGGATTTTTTTTATAAATTGGATAGTTGAACCATAAAAAAAAATTTTTTTCTCAATACAATGGATGTTAATAATTTTTTTTGTAGATTTTTTTTATATGATTTTGAAAAATAAACGTTTAGATTTTCCGGGTAAAAAATTTTTTTATTCAGATTGTGTTATCATACAAGTATAAGGAAAAATGTTATTTTTTTATCAATCATCCAATTATGTCGTCGTTGCACGTTGAGAATTTACACCCCGTCATATCCGAAGGGGAAATATTCTACTGGATATCCTCGTAAAGTCTGATAGCCAGAGTATATCGTCTTCCTTGTTTGCCATCGCAGTGAACAGCAGCATATTCTTGAGGAAATTTATGCTCGATACTCAATTGGCCAGCGAGATATGGTAATAAATGAGAAGGCCGGAGCGGAATGTGTTCTCTTCTGCACTGTTGTTACAGAGAAGACGTAACCAGAGTGGCGGCTGTGGCGCCAAGCACAGTTTAGGTTATATGGATTTGTTGGAAAATTTTGCGATTGCATAGTTATACATATATATAACGCGTGCGCGTTTTGTGTCAATGTTCATACATGAATATGCAATGTTGCGAGTCCTGCGGCAGTATATGCGCACAGTTCGCGACGATAAAAAAATATATATCTATTCCGTAGGGATGAAATGAAATGAAAATTCAATCGAATTGTGTGCGACGTTGACGGATGAACGATTGGACGACAAAGTACTTTTGCGATTTTATCGGTGCAGTCAATGCACACAAGTATAATCGAAATTGACGATCAGAATATAAAGTTGATGATAAGCGTATATCTGTGTATGAATTTTATTGATTTTCATCAACCTACACCCAATGTTGGTAAATTGTATTGTTATATATTTCTCGGTTAAAAATGACTTTTATGATATTTTATATTTCTTAATTGCATTTTTTTTTCTTTCGGCACACTGTATTTTTACGCTTAATTTATCGATAGGGCAGTTTTTTGTTTTTTATTTTACCGATAGACTTACTTTATTGGTTTTTGAACATCCATAAATATTTACTGATATGAGGGGATTTTTTTTAGTCGAGATTTTTATGAATTTTGCAGTGTTTGATGGGAAATATATTAGATTTTTAATATTGGCCAGATTAGTTGGATATTTTACCGATAGGGCAACTATCGATTTGATACTTTTGGGTATATGGAATAGTATCTATGGCTCGATAAACATTTAGATGCATATAAGCCATCTTTGTGATCTTTTGCGGAAGTTGAGAGGAGGAAAGGGAATAAAAGAGGAAGCAAACGACGTTATATTGCTCGCTACTCTTTTCTTATTCAAATTCATGCAAAAAGCAAGTGGCTGCACCAATCTCTTCTGTCTTCGTCTTAACTCCTGCGCGAGGTCCCTACTGAACAGAGGAACTGAAGAAACTTTGTCACGTGCCTGCCTACTTCTC
The DNA here is from genome assembly GCA_002156465.1 of Macrocentrus cingulum. Lineage (NCBI taxonomy): Eukaryota > Metazoa > Arthropoda > Insecta > Hymenoptera > Braconidae > Macrocentrus > Macrocentrus cingulum. The sequence goes on along the minus strand of MVJL01006596.1, from coordinate 48,046 downwards.
GTCGTCGTTGTCCCTCGCCGTCAACTTTTTTTAGAAAGCTTATATTCGCACAGTCACTATACTGCTGCTGTCCTGGTGGTGTGTGCACAGTTTCGTGTGTTATATAGCCAAGATATAATTTCTGTTCTACACTCGCCATTTGTGGCCGTTAGAAAAAATGACTCCCGCTGCACTGTCTTACGTCTAACTTGCCCGCACCTCTAATTGCAAAGCATTCACACGACCCGAGGAAATTATTCTTCTGGTGGGGGCGTAAAAAAATTTTTTTCTTGTTTTTTTTTTTACCGCCGCACGGATTTTTCACGGCACTTTTGTCATTCTTCGTCTTTGCGCCCGCGAGAACTCAAGAGTCGTGAAATCCGACTTTTGCGGTTCTCTCTCTATACCCAGAGACTTTTCTTTTATTCTCTGGATGCCTTTTTATTTTATTTTTTTATTTTATTCTATTTTTTTTACTTCCCCTCCTTTTGTCGTCGTCGTCGTCGCCGTCCTGTGTTGTCCGGATCCGGTACAGCGAACTCGTTTGAAACTTGACTGGTCGTAGGGTCAAATGGACTGTCGACTTCGGAAACTTGAGCTGACGTTTTACTTTATGTACCTCCCTATTTTCTATTCTTTTTTACCACACCACTTTTATTCCATCCCCTGATGCCAACTTCCGCTATCAGTTACGCGCAATTGTTGCGGAATATCAGGCAAATAATTGACAGGGGGATTATCGACAATTTTTCCGTGTCGAAAAACAATCTGAAAAAAAAAATACAATAAGGTCAGTGCTGGCACGAATATTGATGCCAATCAACGGTAGATATATTGGGACAGTTAGTTATTGTGATATAAAAAAAAAATTCATTATTTGTTTCACACTTTGATATTTATTTCAGGACCTTAATCAATATTTTCCAGAATTGAGGCATGTTGAAATGTTAAAATTTACATTCAAATGATTTAAATATATTTTTTTTATTGTTTTCGAGTTGAAATATTAAATTTTTACATGTTATAAATATTATTCAATATTTATTTATCACTAACAAAAATTCAGAAGCTTTAAACTTTAATTTTTTTCTAAATCTGAAATGTATATAGTCTCGATTTTCTTTGGAAAGTAACATATATTATGAAATTTATTTTACATAATACAAGAGACGGAATCTAAGGAATATTTGTCTAAAAAAAAAAAAAAAAGAACAAGTCATAAGTAAAAATCTTGCAAGACCCGCCATTGTGTTTCTCTCTGAAGCTATCTGAATGAACGAATGCGAAATAATAAAAAAGAAAACTATGTGGGTCTTTGTATTTCGTTTAAAATACAATTTATTTCAGTTTCAACTCTATATCTTTTTGTTTTCCCGAGGATGTTATTCAATTCTATCAAATGCAAGTACCTTCCGGGAAGCGTTATATCCACAGAAAAAGGCCAACCAATCGAGTGCGGTTCGTGGAAGCTCGAGTGTTATATTCACTAGAAATATATATACGCGCAAGATCGTTGTGCCTTCTAACGAGCACCCCCTTCTCTGCCTCTCGCCACTCGCGATAGACGCAATTCTTCTTTATAACGGTATTCCACTTGCAATGGAACTTGAAAATAAGCAAAGATTCCGAATGAATGCACACGGAATTCTCCGCAGTCGTGGCATCCGGCCGACTTGTTAGTTTTTTTTCCGCCAGTCGTCTCTTCGTTAGAGTGCACGCATGTATACACGTCACACCCCAGGCCACATATCTATACACATTAATATATTATAAATACACACGGTATAAAAATAATTACACGCTCTCAAGAAATTACTCTGAATCGATCCGACTAAACACACGTAAGTTTTTTTTTTCTGCAGAATTTTTTTGTTGTTTTTAGCTTTTTTTTTTCTCTCTTCAAGTCACGACAGTCTTTGATCATTTGCATTTATTTACATAAAATTTTCTGAGAAAATATACTCGTCTCGTCTCTGCAGTATTTATGAGTGTTTTAATCAATGAATGAAATGGCAACAAGCTTAAGAATACAAGTTTTTTTTTATAACTTTTCTGGAAAAATCGTATATTCATAAACTTGTGGGTTTAATGGTTTATTATATATCTACTCTCTCAAATCTTTGGTAATAAAAAAAATTACTTGAAGGATTATTTTTTGTTGTTGTTGTTTTGGCGTGCGACAAAACCGCCGCTGCACTTATGGTCGAGCTCGCTCGCGCGCATTTACTCAATGAACTTTCGCAAGCAGATAGTAGGTTATACTCGCAGCGTGATTTCTCTCCAGTTATTGCTACACTGCAACGCGAACAGGTGCGTGAGGAATTTTTTTTTTATGTACACATGGCACAACTGGCAAAAAAAAAATACCACTGCCCACTCTGAGCGTTTTATATATGTAGACACACGAGTGAGTGATACACACTGTATCATTGACGTGTGTTCGATATGTCCGCAAGAGTGCCTGGGTTATGTGTGTAATCATACTGTATTTTTCAAACACTAGTGTTTGTTTACATGCTCTTGACGTGTCCACAGATCTCTTTGAATTGTTGCAAGTTATTTATATAAAGCAAAATTTTTGTTCCAGAGAGTATTATAAATTGTTTTTTTTTTTTTTTTAATGGAGTTTTAATGCGCGATGATTCATGCACTTTTTTTTTTCGACAATAATATACACTTGACGCAAAATTTTCACATGTGTGCACGCCTCACTTTTCCCCGTGGGCGGGAAACGAGATTTTTTCCTGCTGATAAAATGTATGCTACTGTCCTGCACTCGCCGTTTGCACATCCGTGCAATTATTAGAGCTAGTCGCGGTGGGTATTTATCCTCGGGCGTGTGGGGAAAATGGTAGAATTTAATGCGGGTATTATGGTGGAAGGAAAAAAAAAATAGGAGAGAACCATTTCACGGGTATATATGTATACTTTATTTCACGGATAAAAATTTTATTTATTATATGTGAGATAACAGCTGGTGTTCTTTTCATTTTTTAAATTGGAAAATTTGTATTTATTAAATGAAATTTCATTCAGCGAGGGATTGATTGTGTGTTGCCAATTGACACATAAATTTACTCAACATCTATGAATAAAAAAAACTCAGACTGTACATTTATACCTCAGAATTGTCGGGATTTTTGAATTTAAAATGTTGATTCAATGAAATTAAAAAAATAGTTGAATTTACATTTTTCAAGAGATATTCTTATTCATTTTGTTAAAATAATATTTGAAATTATTTATTTCTAACTTGATTTGCTTTTATTAAAAAAATAAGACCTCTTATAAGTTATTAACTACAAAAACAAAAAAAAATCTGATAAAAATTCTGACAGATAAATATTTTCTTTCATTTAAAAAGTATATTTTTGCTTCTCTCTCTCTCAGTGCATACTAAAAAGATAAAATATTCCATATGACTTTAAAACCCTATTAATTAATTAGCCCAACACTTTTTTAAAGCTCAGAAATTTTACAAGATTATACACACATCACAATATTTTCCATATTCTGCAGAGTGCAAAAAATATGAATATTATTCTTTATCCATTTATTCAGGATAAATATATAGGTATTAATATACGAAAAAAATAATAATAGCATTAGAGCGAGCGTTGGAATATAATTTAACTCGAGTATTTTGATGATGATAAGGGTGATATTTTGAGAGTAGGATGAATCTGCGCTATATCCATGAGGATTTAGCAAAGTTCTGGCGAGTGATGGCTGGTTCCTTAGCCTCTGTATAACTCTTGTAACCTGGTATCATGTATATGTACTAAAGGCTAGTTAATATATCTATAAGAAGGGCTACTTCTCGTGCGGCGGCCGCCAGTATCCCCCAAGGTGTAGTATAAACTGGCTCTGGCTGTATATATTGAGCCAGGCTATATCATATCCTCGGCGAATATAACCCTTATATCCTCCTACTCGCAGTCACTGTGCAGGACGTCCAACAATTTATCGTGCTCGGACGGAGTTTAATTTCGCGGCCGTTACGTACTCGACTCTCTCAGTGGCTTGCGCTTCGCCTACTCGCCGGTGACTCTCTGTTGGTGCGCATTTAGTAAAGCTTCTCCTCGCGTGTGCTCTATATCTATCTATTATATACATTGAGTATAGCTATTCCACTGCGAATCGTCTCTGACGCCAAGTGACCTCTTATCCCTATATTCCCGAGGTCCACCTACCAATTTCCATCGTAGAATGTTACGGGTTGCATCCACGTGTGTATATTGTCCACTTGAGAGAGAGTATATTAATGCCACAGTGCGTTCGCGCTCGTTCTACTCAGCTTTTGGAATTTCAACTATTCTAGATTGTGTATATTCTATGTATAAGTATATATAAAGTTGATGCATCTGGAGACCACTGTTGGTTGTTTTTTTTTTTTACGGTTATTTTCTCTTGGATTCCGGTCTTTCCAGTGCTCATTATTGGCAAAGCGAGCTTTTCTATGTACATTAATTTAGCCATTTATTTATATTTTTTTTTATATTCTAGGTGTACTTATTCTGTCATTATTTTCTTGGTAACGGAAATGGCATATCGTCTCTTGGGGTATATTTTTTTTATTTTGAATGATTTTATTTATAGAATTTAACATAATAGCGAAAAATTATTTTGCTTATTATTGAAGAAATGAAGGTTTTTATTTATAGAAATTTTTTTTTTTTTTCATTATGAATATACTCGGGTATATGTGATTTTTTTCTTCTGATAAAAGATTCCATAAACTATTTAAAAAATTAAATTTTTCGACTTATAATGTATGGAAAAAAAAAGATTTTTTTTTGCTTGTTTAAATTCGTGCTAAAAATAAAAAAAAAAATTAATTAAATCATCTGAAGTGTTGTTCGTATAGTAAAAAAAAACGGCATTTGAATATTTTTCGAATAAAAATATACTCATTAATTCAGTAGACGACGATATATACAGGGTGGAGTACGATAATAGGGTGTTTCTCATTTTTTTGATAGCGAGGTGGAGCAAGAGAGTCGTGATTCTGTCAATATTATATATATCGCGCTCGTTTGGGCTTGCTTGTGCACTCGCTACTTTCTATTATATGTCTCTTGACGTTGTCGACGATGTATAGAACCTGCGTTCATGGTACAAAAAGAGGATAAAGAACGCGCCAGGCATCTTCGTCTTTATCTCGTGAACTCGTTATGAGACGGGATAATGATGGTGATAACACGATCGTTCGAGTTGGACGAGTATTCAGTGCATGTATATATATATATCTATATATCAATATCGTACTTCTTTCAATCCTGCTATTCTTGACGATTTTTTTTTCGCATTGCTTTTTTTGTGTCACTCTTTATCCTCTTGGCTCCCTGGGCCTCTGTTCCTTTTTTTTCACGTATCATCCCCTCAAGCGTAGAATAAATTTCGCAGAGAGAAAATTTAGCATCATCTATACCTATAAGTAAATCGATCCACGGCCTCCGTTGAATTATTCTGTCTTTTTTTTTCAATTCATATTTTTACCTGGATCTTCTTATGAATACTCTGCGAGAGTAATCGTTTTATAATATCATAGATAAATTTACTTAAATATTCATCTGATGATGTATATTTGAAAAATTCAGTCTAGGTTTTTTTTATTCAATAATATTTTATTTATCTTGTACCTTTTTTTAAAAAATTGTTATCTCGCGTTTTTAATGCTAACTTGGTCAAAAGGTTTTATTAATTAACAAATGGCCAATTAATCGCGCTTGAGTGTATGCCTGTAAAATGGTTATAAACTGGTAAATGATCAATCAATTAGTTGGGAAAGCCCATTGGGGATTATTATTATTAATCTATAAACTGTCGATCAGAAAATTTGTTTTAATAAAAAATCATCAAACATATTGAATTATAAATGTTTTTACTTGGCTACACACGGATGTTTATTTCATTAATAACTAATCATCAATTCCACATTGATACTAATTGATATTAATTTTTTTATATTTTTAGATGACAATTTTATAGATTAAAAAATTTTTTTTGTGTATTAAAATTGTGAAAATTCAGTTATATTGGGGTTAGTGAATTTTTTATCAATTCACTTGAACTCGAGTGATCTTTTTTTTTATTCAGTAACCAGAAACGAACTTAATTCCATCAACTTATGTAATTTCCTAAATTGAACAATCAAGAGCGATATTTTAGCCATGACAGACGTTTAAAATAAATATGAAAAATTCAAATTTCAAATACTCATAGGAAAAAAATTTTTTATGCTCATAAATTAAATTCAAAAATATCTAAAATTAAATAAATAGAGTGACTTGTAAGTTTGGTTATACAGTGTTTTGTAGAATCAAACGGTTTATCGACCTATTGGTTTTTAAATTTTTCGTTGAAAGTTTAAGTTACCGAGATTGCATGCTGTCAATATTTATTTCTGTCACACTAAAAGTTCTAAACTTATTATTATAATTATAAACGAATCTTTCAAGTTCGATCAATACTCGTCTCAAATAGTCATACATAAAATATTCAACTCTTCATAAAAAATTCCATTATAATGCTCAAAATAAATTTACATCAATAAAAATTTGTTTTTTAAGGTTTAAAAATATTTATTCTAAATATATTCTATGAAGAGAAAAATATTTTTTAATTAATGAAAATATTTTTTTTTTAGTAAAAAATTTGATGAAAAAAAATCATATGGCAAAATTTCATATGAATCTCACGTTTGTTCGCGAATAAAACGCGATGACGGGTCAGTTGGAAGAGAGTACGGGAGTGAGGCAAGGTCAGGGAAAAATAATGAAGGCGACGGATGGAAAATTCTGGGTGAAATCGTGCAGAAGTGTGAAAGAGTAGAGAGGGATATGAGTGTCTCTCTGTCTTTACCCCGTGTCGATGACAAGTGGGAAAATGGAAGGAAGCTATATAGGTATAGTAAAAGCAAGCGATATCAGGCTGTCACACGGGCCAGCCATACGTCATCCACGGGGATTGAATTAAAGGTGCCTGGTGGTGGGTATAGACGCGAGCCAACTTTTCATATTATAGTAGTAACGAAAGCTGAAGCGCGTTCTCTTCTTTGTCCCTCGCTTTCATGCCTCTCACATGCAGGAGTTTTTGAGTGTGTGTGTGTGTGCTAGAGGGCTCTCCATTCTCTTGATGGCTTTCCAATATTTTTTTTAACCCTTGTCACGATAACTTTTCTCCATCGCGTGTTTAATTTAACGTCAAACTTTATTGATAAACACTTTGTCGCCTGCCCCACTTCTTTCACCAACTTTATATCTATGGTTTTTATTATTAGAAAGACACAGGGATTTTGTATACATACTCTTATATCGTATACTGATGCTTATTAAAATTTAACTGCATGTGCATCTTCCCTTTTTGCGCTCACGTTTCTATCCATCATCGTAATGTGTTTGAACATTGGAGATGAATCAACATCATAGATAGCTTTACGTCATCGCAATAGTCGGGAATCAATTCTCCAACTTCTTGAGGATCTATTGAAAATCTCGTTCTCAATATAGTGAATGAGAACTCAGTCGTCGATTTTACTTGGAAAATTAAATTATTTTTCTAATATAAAAATTTCAAATATCTCATTAAATTTTTTCAAAAGATTTCTCCAATCATGGATTAAAGATACTTAGACATTTTTTACAATTAAGTCGCTTATTTGAGGGATATACCTCTCAGAAATTTTGCTGCTTTTGAGATTTTTGTTAGTTTTCTGGCGATAACTTGATAACTAAGCGAGATATCAAAAAATTTTATTAGACATAAATTATTAAGGATTATATTCCCTACAAAAAATGTTAAATAAACTTTTTTGTATCTTTTTTAATTTTTGAGATATTAATATTTTTTTGGAATTTTGATTTTTCAAAATATTTCAAAAACTAATAGAGATAAAAAAAAGTTTATCTAACATTTTTTGTAGAAAATAAAATATTGAATAATTTAAGTCGAATAATATTTTGCGTCATCTTGCTTAGTTGCCGAGTTATCGGCAAAAAACAGAAAAAAATCACAAAAACTCCAAGATATCCAAGGGGTATACATACCCCTCTAAAATCCGACAAAATAGAAAACTTTTTTTTTTTTTTTATCAAGCATTTCAAAAGCCACTGTTACAATTAATTTAAGTGAAAAACAAAAAATAACTGGTTTTGGCTGACCCAACGTAGGATATTCTACTCGGAAAGCATGGAAGTAGCTATAATCATCCATTTATACCCGCCCTTTTGGCATTAGCAAGGCAATATATTTTTCTACGTTAAAAGGGAGGCAACAAACATTTTCTAAAGGTCGCGGAAAATATACGGAAATGGCCGATTGATGTAGAAAAATAAATTTTGTCTGTAAAATTTTTATGTATAAAATTGAATTATCAATGTGAAATATAAAAACATCTAAATATAATATTTTTTTCACGACAATATTCATGATGATTGACAGGCGATAAATTAAACAGTTGCCTCTCCTATTTGATTTATATCTTTTTATATATAGCAGATTGACGCTCGCGAGTTTTTCTTGACGTAAATGGAGTGAAAAGTAATTTTTCATTCCAATGGCCTTTTTGGCTGCTGACGTCGTGCACTGTATACCATCACGAGGCTGACAATTTTTACTATTGCATTGATTCTTCAACTAAATATCATCCTGACAATCGATATATATTAAAAAAATAATATCCGGAGTTTTTTCAACCTATTTAAAATTTTTAATACATTTTCATGGTTTCAAAAATAATCTTGTTCATAAGATAATAATTTTCCGCGCGAAAAATTCATCCCTAAATAATTTAACCGACAGTTGAAGACTTCAGCGAGAATACAATAAATTGTTTAATCATTTATTTTTATTCTTTTTTTCAATACTATACATTTATACTCTGCTGCATTGAAATTCAGCTGATATGAAATTTTCATTAGCTTAAAATTTCTGCAACAATGTTTTGAATTTAATGCATATAAATTGAGAGGGAAAAAGCATTGCATCTATGCGATTGCCACAAAATCTCCTGTCGCGATGCGATACAGTTGTCGTGGTCGTGGTCGTCGTGTGGCATTGTAAGCACGTTGGATTCTTATTAAGATAATTTCAAGGTAATTTAAAATTCAACGAAAACCACAGAATTTAAATGGTGCACGGCATCAGTCCGACACTGCAATATCAAGTCGTGAAAATGGTTGGCAATAAATACAATTGTGTATAACATATAGCGTCATTAACTTGGATACTAATGCCACCATTTTTCCACGTCCTTCGTGTCATTTTCTCTCTAATTCACCTCGTAAATTTTTCTCACTCTATAAATCGCTAATGCAAGCTCAAGAATTTGCCGTCTCTTATTCAGCGAGTATAGCACACTCGTATAACCCCTTCACCTCGTAAATTTTTCTCACTCTATAAATCGCTAATGCAAGCTCAAGAATTTGCCGTCTCTTATTCAGCGAGTATAGCACACTCGTATAACCCCTTACACTGATGTATTAAAAAAAGAAATTCAGCGCATAAAAAAATAGATGGGAAAAAAACATCTTCTATGACTCATGTCGATTGCAGACACTATCTCGAATGCTGTCGCTGTGGCCGAAGGTGGAAAATCGATTTTTCTAATAGATGGGAAAAAAACATCTTCTATGACTCATGTCGATTGCAGACACTATCTCGAATGCTGTCGCTGTGGCCGAAGGTGGAAAATCGATTTTTCTCTTTCGACGTGGGTACATTGATGAGGGAAAAGGTCAAAGAGCTCGAGAGATTTTCCATTTTCTCGCGCTGGACAATGAGTAATGCGCTTTGCTGCATATAAAACAAGGTGAGAGAAATCTCATCATCTCGCAATGTAATGATTTTATACCGCATTCATCAGTGATGAGGTATATTTCTGATGATAATTCATGGTCTTTCTGATAGTTTAGAGAATTGTACGTGATCAAAGTAGAAGGTTAGCATTGAATTTTTTGGTATTTGGCAGTGGAAATACACTTGGAATAATTTATTGTTATTTTTTTTGTTGTATTTTACGACATTTTCGATGCTTGAACGCTAGTTTACCTGCACTTTGGATCAAAGGATGCTTCTCTGACGAAGTTTACAAACTTTTCCATAGCATCGACGAGGTTTCTGATCGTGTAATAAAACCATCAGCCTTCGTGAACAAGCTAGCAGAGCTCTCTTGTAAGACGTCGTCGTCGAAAACCTTGAGCTCCACGTCGCCTTTCGTATTTGTGTGTGCCTGCATGCTTTTTTCTCATTTACTCGCGCTCCTCTTGACCAATCCATGCTTGAGAAAATCCTTATAGGCTCCTATTCCAATATTTGAAATCCACTTCCTCCCTGGCAAACACACTACTATTCGCGCTCTCGTCATCTCCACTTGACCGGCAACACGAAAAACTTGGGATACACGCGCTCATGTGTGTATACGGTAGCTAAAGTTAACCTATACGCAGTTGGCAGTTGTTCCAAAGTGTTTCCTTAAATTCTTCTGTAGAGTTTGTTTCTTATTTTTACTCGTGAACAATTGTATTTTTAGTTTGTCAAGGTTTTTAGCATAAATTTATTGCATTGGAATTTCCAAGAAACCCGTTGGCAGTCTATAACTTTATTTTCAACTATTTCAAATTTTATTTTTCTTTTATTAAAGATGTATATTTGGATCTATTAAAAGTGAATAATGCTTAGGCAACATTTTTTTTTTCTAATGAGAATTTTATATGCTATAGAAAAGGATTTAAATAATTTTTTCAATTTCCAATAGTTGATGTGTTTTATTGACAAATTGATTTAAAATAAGAACTACATTTTTAGGAATGATTAACAAAACAATTTGGTGGAGAAAAAAATTTTTTTTTTTTTTTGACAAATTTTCAAAGGGGTATCCGTTGAGATTTTCGTCGTTTTCGTATTTTTTTTTAGTTTTTTGATAACTCTATAACTAAGGAAATTAGCGAAAAATGTTATTGAAACAAAATAATTGGGGTGTAATTATCTACAAAAAACTTTAAATAAACTTTTTTGTATCTATTTTTGTTTTTGAGATATTATAGGTTTTTGAAAAATTTTATTTTTTTAAATATCTCGAAAACAAGACGAAATATCGAAAAAAATTATTCTACATTTTTTGTAACAATTCAAACTCTCAATCATTTATGTCTAATAATATTTTTTGTTATTTCGCTTAATTACCGAGTTATCGCCAAAAAACTGAAAAAGCCTGCAAAACACGAAATTTCTAAAGGGTTATGTCCCTTGCAAAATTGTTGAAAAAAAATTTTTTTTTAATCTCAACCAAACGTCTTAAAATTTATTCAAAACTCGAATGATAGTCATTTTTTGTGAGTTTTAATAATTTTTCAACCAAATACACCCGTTAAACGTTGCTGACTTGATATATCACAACTCAAGGTTTACTTTTTTGAAAATATCTTGGAAACTATTAATGATGAAAAAATTTTGCTAGAGACATTTTTTGTAGCTAACAAAATTATCTACAAAAAAGCTATTGGGTAAAAATTGTTTATTTTAAATAATTTTCAAAATATTAGCAATAACAAAAAATCCAAGTTGTGTCATTTTTCTTGCATTTCTTGAATTGACAGTGAAGGACTTGTGCAAATATTACGAAAGCCTGAACAATTTGTGATGCTCTCATTTCCTCTAGAGACTGCACATATATATACACATCACATCATGATGACTTCAATGAAATGACTCGCAGTTGAGTAATATCAATCACTAAACGTGTCAGTAGATCATTTATCTGATAGTATACAGTGAATAAAAAATCGGATATATTGCAGAGATATAACTGAAAATGTACACGTGTCTTTGCTATATAATAATGTATATATTGTCGTCAATCTGCGCAATGAAATGTGATAATTGGTTGCACAATGGAGTGTACACTGAAATGCTCGTCAAGCCACGTGAAATGCGTTGTTACGATACTCATTATCATGCGTGTACGCGGGTGACTTCCGCAAAATAACTCTGTCCGCTTGTGTGTACGAATCGCTGGTAATAATAATGTGAGAAAGAGAGATGCCACACACACACACTCGTTACTCGATTTCCATGCTCGAGTCACGTCCGATCGTCGTCGATAGCCCGATGGCCAGTGCACGCTTCTCATTGCCTCTCTTCTGCCCTCCATATTCCAATTGAAACTCTGCATGCTTCTCGCGAATTCGCTTGCAAATTACCCAACGAATAAATTCACCCCCCTCCCCCCTCTCGGCAATTTTATTTAATGAACTTTACTGTATGCAACTCGCAATTTTATAACAATCGAGTTGGATTTAAAAAAAAAAACAATCAAAAATTATTATTTTTAAATAATATAAATGGGAAAAATTTTTTTAGCTATAAAATTTACTTCCATTATTTGAAGTAAAAAATATTTTTTTTTTTTGCAATTTTCAATCTAAAATAATGATTTATAAAAAATTAATTTTTTTCATGATGTAAAATTTGATTTTTATACGTTATTTAAACATTGGCAAAAAAAGTTTTTTTTTTTTTTCAATGTTAGAGTTGAAAAAATGGTTTTAAAAAATTGTTGAATATGAATTTTTTATGTTTAAGCGAAGGAAATAATGAGATGAGTTTGAATTTAATGTATAAAGTGTTAAAATTGATAAAAACGTGAATATTTGTCTTGCAGTTTGACAATTAAGGGTTGGGGGAGAAAGATTTATTATTATAGAGAGAGAGAGAGAGAGAGCGGCCAGGTATTTCATGTTATTAAGCTCTTAATTATTTTCTATTTAACAAATGAGAGATCTCGAGTTAATTTTCCGTTAATGATAGAAGTAATTAATTTCTGAGTAGTTTATGCAAAGTCTTGCAGGCTTAAAAGGATTTGCCCGTAATTTTCACCGCAACTTTACGAATATCGGGGACACTGTGCACGGTAAAATGGTTTATTGAGAGGCCAAAGCGAGATGTATAAAGGGCCCGAGGGAGATTCGCAACGACAAAGAGAAAGAGTTGAATATATATATATATATATATTCAGTACAGTGTATATAGTGTGTGGCAGATATAGCAAGAAATGAGTTTCCTTTCTCGTTCCTCAAACTGAAATGAGATCCATCTCGATATCATTCCTTCTCCGTCTATCGCAGTAACTGCTGCCGTACGTCTTTACGTGCGAGATTTATCAACGAGGGCACGTTTTATTGGATAAGTGGCCCATTTTCAAATGGCTCGTCTTATCGACTGTTCTTATCTCTACTCTCGCCTCTTCATCTTCCATATACTCCTATACTAAAGTTGAAATTTAAGTGTAACCTTCAAAATACTTGACTGTTTACCTTCCCCTGACTGCGTACAATTTTTTCAGCATCTCCCAACGCAATCCAGCCGATGAAAACACCCATTTTTAAATTTAATTCGAGCATTAAAAGAACAAAAAAATTCAAATAAGTATTTAAAAACTCTTAAAAAAATTTTTTCTTATCGATAAATAAATCTTAAAAGGTGTATAACACGATGATATATAAAAAAATTAAAATTTTCTCCTATAAAATTTTTTCAAGAGTCATGCCGAGAGTAGACTCTTGAAGAGAGGTGCCGACAACACTTTGGAGAAAGTCGCGTCGTGGCTTTGTGACACACACACGGCGAAGAATCTTTTATTTAATTGACCGATTATGCGGAAGACACCGCGCGCAATTTATATCCAAGATGTATTTTTTAATTTATTAATTTTTTTTTCTCTTATTGGAGAAAGAGGATGATGATTACATGAGAGAAAGTTATTATATTCATTGTCAGTCAAACAACACGTTTAATATAATTATGACGTTATAACTGCGCGCGCGCGATACATTCGTCAGTGGCATTTAAAACGTGGCGTGTCGTTCATTTTGATGACAGCACGCGGACGCGTTCATCTCAACAAACGTGACAGCATCTGCGAGTAGTTTAGTCGGCTTGGTGCGACTGAAATTCACAATTGGCCGCTTGCAGAAAGGTCCAGTGTATGTACACAGAAGTGGAAAGTCCTTGGTTAGCTTCTGTGTGTACACTAGACACACGGGCGACAAAGACAGGTGTTTTTGCATAATGCATAGCGACGTCAAACCAACTACTCGCAGTGTCCAATCTCTCATTAGTCCTTTATCCGACCAGACGCGGGTTTTCAACCGCAGTTTGTATCCCCCCGCGTAATCACCAAAGCATTTCTCCATCGGGCAATGCCTTACTTTTAATTAAAATCATGAAGAATTCTCCCTTTGCACCACTGCGGCTCTACCGTTCTTTTTTTTTTACTTATCTATTTTTATATCCAACTAGCGTACTGCTTGAGAAGAAAAAGGAGAACGTGATTGATTATAACGAGATTAATTTCTTCAATTAATTTCATCGTAACGTGCTTAATTCTTAATGTTTTTTTCCGTTTGCTTTCAGTGCCTGCAATCCAACGGCGAGGATGGCAAGTCGCGAACACAAGCGTTGATTTACACAGCCAAGCCCCGCACGGGCTTTGAAAACATCGGGCAAAGGGCTTCAAGATGCCGCTGTCACACCTGCGAATTGTCGTCCTGATCGCCGGCCTTGTCTGTCGGTGTTTTGCCTGGCCACAAGATCCTGTGCCGCATCTTCACGTCAAGCACCGTGAGTTCTTACATTTTTTTCTCACTTTCCCTATTAAATATTTTTAATAACCTCTAAAGAAAAAAGGTTGTATGATTTTTTTTTTTCTGATAAGTCGCTTCTGTTTTGAGATATCTTGTATTTTTCGTGGATTATGTAGGATTATAACTTTCAATGACTCTTTTCGATTGAAAACAAAACTCAAACATAGTGGGTAGAAAAAAACAAAACAGCTGCAACAGTTCTCTAGGTAAAAATACACTCCTTACAGTAAAATCAGTAGTATAAACAGAGATTAGGCCAGACCAAATGAGATCATCATGATAACAATTTACGCGTGCATCTGTGTGCATATAAACATTACCCAGGTTTCATGTCGATTGTCCGCGCAATCGACACGACAGGTGTTTGCTGCCGGGAATTACTCGAGGCCTCGTATACATAATGCAACGTATACCCATACTACACGAGAAAGTTTTCCTTCACTTGAACGCAACGACGACGACGTGAGCCTCTCTGCGAGTTGCCTAACGAGCTTAGAAACACACGACAATACCCAGGCATCATATAAATATATATGTATAAATTTTTTTACGTGTTGAGGTGATTGCGGTTGTATTTACGCGCGTTGCCAACGCAAACTCCTCGGCCTACATTTGCCCTCAAAGCTGCTTTGCGTATACCCACCGGTGTATATTGTTTAATGCCTCGTGCTTTATATGATCGATTTACTCAAAGATTTATTCTCTATACACGACCGGATGCAGACGCAAGGATATTATTGTATCGCAACGTGGCGACGAAAAGAGCCGGGTGTATTTGAAACACCTGTAGAGCTGTAAAGGGAGTAGAGTAGGGATTTGCTCGCCAAAGTATATAAATGCTCTGCCTTTTTTCCTTTTTTTTTTTTACATTTTCTGTTTTGTTGTTCCCCTCTATGTACTGCAGTACACGAGGGCGAAAAACAGGCGATGAACGCCGCGCGCGCTGCCATATATGTGCATGCAGAGAGCAGAGTAAATATACAGTAGCGTAGACAGAGAGAGGGTTACTCAGCCCTTGAATTAGCCTCTTGATGCAGTGGAAGAAATTCGAGAGCTCAATGGAACACAATGGCAATTGTGTATTCTGTTTCACCCTGTGTATGTATGTACTTCGAATACAGACACTCGAATGTCCATTGGTCGCAACAGCGATAAAATTAACTAAAGGGTGGAAAATACTAGTAATTTAATGGTTAAATATATTTTAATCCGACATTTCAAAGAACCTTTTGACCATGTAAATTAATTTTCCACGCACGCTTGATCATGAAAATAGGTTAATATGATATAAATAATATTATATATGTTTGATATAACAATGTATAATACTGGACAGTTGGGACGATAATTGAATTTTATAATATCTCATATATTGTCAAAATTATACGAAATATGAGAATTCATCCGCTTGTCTCTCGTTCAGATAACAATATACACACAAAAATAATTTATTTATTGCGAATATATCTCGAAAATTGGAGAAGTAAGATTTTTAAAAATTTTACTTATACGGAATTTTGATTGATTTTAGAAAATTTAAATAATTCGAGTGGAAATTTTTTTCTATCGATGAGTAAGAGTCATAGGCCGCGTCATGGGGAGTGTCTACATAGTTACAACAGCTCACATGACGGAAGGGTGGATGAATCAACGGAATATAGAAAGCCCCGGATGACTCGTCGAGCCACTTCATCGCAATCCATCGATCGGTCGTTATTCGTGCGTGCGTGGAAACGCCAGACTCGAACTACACTCTGCATCATCTATATATGTTCCGTGACTCGTGTGTGCTATAACTCTGGCGTCGTTACGATGATTCATACACGCTAATCAGACGTCAGGGTAAATCCTAGAGAGGCAGTCTTGGCAGTTGCATCAAATTTTTCATTCTAATCCAATTGTACATTCGCTTAAAAAAAAGAATAGTTCTACAATTATTTTTCCGCGGGGGATTATAATGGAATTTTTATCCCAAATCTCATAGTCTTTTTTTTGTCTCATCCAGTCTCGATTGTTCGCCGGTAATATCGCGTGTGGCACAGATCCGGTCGTTAATATCGGCTAATCGGACTGGGCCACACGACTAAATATCGAGAGAGCGAGATGCTAGACAGTGCACCCGGCGACACCGATAGCGAAACCGCAGGGGACACTAATCTGCGTGAAGCCCACGAAAATTTGGCCAAATGCCAAACCGCGCCACGCTGGACAAACGCTGGGCCTCGCTGAAAAAAAATTTTTTTTTCCATACATACTCCGCCAAAAGTCCTCTCTTGCACTCATATACTCTCTGATGATGCCCAGCGCTATATCCTCTGCACTGTATATAAACTCCAGAGAGCGCGCATTCACGGTTTTTATTATTGTTCTCACACAGACAGAGAGTATAAAATATCCCTACAGATCTACCAACCGACGACGCGACTATTGTCAAGATTTTTTTTTGTAAATATTACCATCGCTATTTACTGACCGTCTGCCATGTACGATTATTTCTCTTTGCGCACAATGACAAGCGACCCATCCAGAAAATTTTTCGCTTTCACAGAACAATATTCTGATGAAGAGAAAAAATCCAAGGAAAGTCGACAGATGAATATCCAAAAGGGTCGTTTTTTTTTGGTGATTGGACTTGACGTTTTCAAGTCAATGCCCATGCTCACGGTATTATTGGTATGGTGATATGGCGCGCGTACATCGAGAAAATAGAAGAGGCGTTGCACATGTGTGTACGAGAAAAATCGCGCTGACAGTTGGGGATATGTCGGTTTGTCGTCGCGACGACGACGCATTTGTGTGGAAGAAAAAAAACTTGACGACTATAACGAAGAGGGATATATCGCGTTGGGATGGAGAAAAATTTTTCGTAGCCGTTAAAATTATCTCGAGGTCGCAACATTAGAAAAAAAAAAAGTAGCTGTAATAAAAGCAAGAGGAGAGATATAGATAGGGCTGAAGAAAAGCACGCTTATATTCAGCTCGTTAGCGCAACTCTTTTCGTTGTCGCCCCTGGCGCTGTTGCATTGTAGCAACGTTTAATGTGCTTGCAAGTTAGGCAAACGAGTGGTGTGGCAAACATTGGTGCTCAAAGCTAGAAACATCAACTGAGGTGCTCGCGCGCTATAGTATAGGCGAGCAAGGAGGGCATGCACACGAGTACTTTGGTGGAAAGTATACGAGACACTCATAAATCAAGTGGAGATAAGAGTTTCCCTGCATCTCCACCCCGTTGTCGTCGTCGTCGTATAAACGAGAACACGTCGGAAGTGAGCTATCCGATACGAGGATTGGCCACAACCCATTTGGCACGTTGAAATGTCGGGCAAATTCCGTCTTTTCACATCTAAATGTCGTCGACCTGATCTGTACCAAGCAGTGTGTGGATATTTCATCAATAATTTGTTGATTAAAACCTCGGGGGGACGATTGTGTATATTTCTGCACGCTTGATAAAGACCCCTTTGCATGGACCGGTGACTCTTCTAACTCGCTTCCTCGGTGTCGTATGCCCTTGAGCGCCTTGCTCGGACAATGCTTATTGCCACTCGAGGCAAAATGAAGCTCGCTCAGCACAAGCCTCATCCCCTTTATTGCTCGCTGTACTCATCCGCTATCGATTGTTGGTCCAAGTTGTTCTCGCGCAACTACTGGGACAAACGCTCGTTTGTTGTGTGGATGCCTTGCGCTTGATGTGGAGAAACTCATGAACGATATTTAGTGCTCTCACAATTTTAATGGACGTTTATGAATTGGAGGATGTCATTACAAGGGGTTAAAAACCTCTAGACTGACGCTACTTCCTCTTTTGTATAGGTCGATAATTCTGTCCCGATTTGCCAACAAGATACCGCACGCGCTCACCCGTTCTACGCGCGCGGTCGCCTCTTTTGTTTTCTGACTGCGAGCTGGATTGTATATGTTGAAAGTAAAGGGTGGTTGGATGTACGCGCTTGTGTAGGACGCACGTTTGTCTTTGTCCCAAGTGTCGACTCGTCCTTGCCCGCTGAAATTTAATACGATGCGGCCATTGTGGTGTATAATTCTCTCTTCTTTAAGCCCTGAACGTCAGATAGAGCTCATTCGCTTGGACAAATGTCCCATTTTTTTTTTCACCGCTCAATTTTCAGGACAATGGGTAATTGAACTTGGTGAAAAAAAGTCCTTTATTAAGTTTGTAACATCAGTGAATCTTTTGGATTTATAGGCTTTTTTCTATTTTAGGAATTTATTATTCAAGTTTGACCGATGGTAAATATAAAAGTTTACTTTTTTTTCTGAAAGAAATCCAGCGTCATTTTGAGACATCAGGGTTTTAGTTGATTTTTCATATTATCTCCTACCCTCTTTAACCTCCCTTGGATTATGGAAATTTCGAGAAATCTTATTTAACTTTTTTAAAGAATTTTCGTGTGTAAAAAAAAAAAACATTTGCGATATTAAGATATTTAAAAATCATATTAGGCGTTTAATCAAAAAGTTTACCATAAAATAATAATTGAGAATAAATAAAACAATAGTTTTTTTCAGGGTAAAAAATATTAATATTAAAATTTAAGACAATAATGCAAACTTTTCTGATATTAAAAGAGAATTAATGTAAGTACAGTTTACTCGGTTAATTATTCTAGTGTATAAAACCAGCCAAGAAATTAATATAAAAATAGTAGGTATATTTTTTTTTAAACAACTCTCTTAACTTATTTTATTATACCATTCATAAATAACCAATTTAATTCTTGGTTAAGGCGGTAGAATAAAGTTTTTGCAAGTTGGAAAATTCAAATTGAACAAGAACAAGATCCTCTCTGTGCACGGCTATACGGATTGAATTGCCGATTGGCTGTATAACTTTGCCGTGTTACGGATGTACAGAAATATATATATATATACACAATATACAGGCGCGCGCGGCATTGACTCGCGTTGGCGCGCGCGGGCGAGGAAGAAGCGAGGAGGCGTCAGTCAGAGACGAGTAAGGGTGAGGGCCCGTGGATTTGCAGAGGCGTTCAGGTCCCCGAGGTCGTAAGATCGTTCGTCCTCGTTCTGCCGGCGCTGCTTCTATCCTTATACTCGTTCGCGATTCCTGCGGGAGACAGTGGCTCCTTATCCGTCTCTCGGTGCGCCGTGTCACTCGCTCGTGGCGGCGGATATTCTTGGGCAACCCTGCGCAACCTAGAGCCCCGGTGATTGATCTCGCGTCTCAAGCATGACACCAGCTCACTAGTCTACGAATGACGCCGAGGAAAATTGAGCAGGCGAGACGCGTCCGATATATCCTGATGATGTGCTCTCGTCTCTCTGCCACGGTTATTGCACTCACAGCCTTGTACCTTTTGTCGCCCAGACACATTCACCTTATCCTCTAGGCATTGTCGTGCGCGCACATCCATCGACTTATTTCACTAGTCGCATTTACGACTTGCTCGTTATTCTAGCTATAAGAGCCCACTAATTGCCCTTTATTGCAACCCGTCAAGTAATTAATTCACTGTATGATTAGCAATGCTGTGATTTATTAACCCATTTATATTTCATCACTTTTTAATGTTTTATCAAATATAAATTACTTTTAACGATTTTTTTATCGCAAAATTATTGAGAAATTGAAGGAAAAAAATTTTTAACTTGATTAATTTTAATTTTTTTTTTTTTTGATCTAAAAGTAGGATTTATGTTTTTAAAAAAAGTTTCACTTTAATCTTATTAATTATTTAGTTTCAATTCAATAATTAAATTATTTGACATTTTTTTACATTATAACGAGAAGTTTTTTGACGTAAAAAATTTGCTTTAAACAATACAATACTGTAAATTTTTGTTGAATTTTTTTAATAATTTCAAATCTTGCTTAGATATCTTATTTTAATATGTTGCCTGATGCATGAGGGATAATATTCAATGAATATCGTGAAACCAACATGTGTCAATAACCAGACTGAATCCATTAGTTAGAAATAGAGGATCTGAAATTGAATAATTTAATTAAGCAGTTAGAGTGGTTTATTTTCATTATCAGATTTTATACGATGTAAGATCGATAAATGCAGCTGAGGGAATAATATACAGAGAATATATCAAGTAATATAAGTTTGCGAGATATATACCTATAATATATGTATGTATTTGGTAAATTTAGTTTGAAATAGAAAAATATATAGATATATCTAAAATGGTTGAAGCAAATGGGTACGAGTAATATCCGTTAATTAAATCAATTTAGTGGACGAGAGTGACATCAGTCAGGAATTTTCTCAGTTGACCTGTCAAATTAGTCCCTACTTCGCCGCAGTTAATACTCTGCAACATTAAGCACGTTAATTGAATGTTTCATCTAAGATATGAAGAACCGTATGGGTGTGTAACCTAGATAACTATAAATACTATAGTTGGGTATATAGTAATTACTAGATGCATGAGAAAAATGTGTATATTTTCGTGATATTCGTTATTGAATCAATCAACTGTGTCCGAGGGCCTCTGGATGACGTTATTACACGATAATTCAAAGGTCTCATGGCAGAAATATACAAGTGCTGTTGCCTCCTCGTGCATTCTATCCTCCAAATCGAGTATGGATTATGCTAACGGGATACGTCACGGCAAGTACGCCTTGCATAGTCAGCATCGCTCGCGTGTCGACGCTTGTGCATTGCTGAAACCACGTCTATCAGTTGGTGTAACCGACATGTGTGACGATAAATCTATACAACTAAATCTATATTGATGTTACAACTTCATGTGAATCATACCCTCTAACCTCGTCAACAATCTCTTACAACTTTTCAATATATATTTTCACCAACCATGTCATTTTCAATTTTATTTTTGAAGCATTTGGATGTTTTTAAAGGAGATACTACTATTCGTGCTGACAGTGTGATAAATTATTCTTAAATTCTTCACATTTATGTATATTTAAAATGTATACAGTTTAAATCTATAGGTATTTTGTTCGAATTTTGTGGAAATAGTAACTTTATTCAAAAGTTCAATTTATTAAAAACTATTTTTGATACTCATTGGACAGACAGCTTGACAATTTGGTGAAAAGTTGAATTAATAATGGTAAAAGTAGCTTTAGGTTAATCCAAAATTGATCTTTTCCTGAAAAAATTTTTTTTTACTTTTTACTGAAATAAAATTTTTTATTTGCTTAATTTTTTTTCGATCTTGGAAAGAAATTTTTCTTTTAATAATTTGGGATTTTTATTGTTGTAATAATTTATGAATAGGATTTTGTTTAATGTGAAGTTTCTTAAGTGTGCCATTCTAATCAAATACGGGTTTAGTTAATGCAATATACATATGCACATATAATATTCATGCATAGTTGACATAGCTATCGTGCTTGGAACACGAAGGCGCAACGATCCCTACACCTCCTCACATAGTTAATTGATTATATTATGCATGACTCCCTTTATAATATGGTCATTACGATGTTGATAAAATTAATACCCTACATTGTTAGTTAATTGATATTGTTTTTATATTATTATTCAGAAAAAGAGAAAAAAGTCTGATTATAATGTAAATACAATAATTTGATGTGTATGTTGTCAGGTGTCGGCATTTTTTCTGTATTTTCAAGACATTGTCATGCATACGATGTTGAAACATGAAAAGAAAACATAGATTTGTGTTAGCATGCTATAGCAGACTTGAATTTTCCAACTTTTAATGAGTATAAATCAAAGAAAAACAACTGAGGATTAGTCTACGACGGGCGATTGTGTTGTAAATACCCTCTAGAGACACAGTATACCAGATTCAAGTATAATACTTTGTTTATCTTCACTCTAGTTCAATAAACTGTGAAATAACATTTACCCAGTGCAAATCGAATGGTTTTAACTTGTGCAATCTGTCAAGGGATCTTGTATTTAAGTAAATACCAACAAGTTTATAAATTTATGTTGAGATGAACAACAGTGATATTTTTTTTCAACATATAGCATGTTAGCGAGTCATCAAAAAATTTTTCTGATGACTTGTCATCGTGATAAGTATGTATATGACGATGAATATGTATGAATTAGTGTGTGAGGGAGTGTGTTGGTTATTTATGCCTGGAAGGCAAGACATGACCGAGTTTTTGTGCTGCAGCAGCATTGACTATTGCAATATTTTCAATGCAAGTGAGGTAGACAAGTGCGGGAAGCACAGTTAGACTTGATTGAAAGCCGTTGGATGATTGATTGGACGTTGAAAGATCGACGCACACACGTTATAGTAGTGCGCTTGCTCCTGTCGGCTGTATACAGCACTCTACATCCTGATGCATAACACCCCTCACAATTGATCGGAGGTGTTATGTATATAGGTGTATGTACGAGCCATAGAGATATAGCTAGACTTGCGTGTATGCAACACGGATATATCCTCGGATGTAGAGAGCTTCAGTGCGATAACTCAAACGATTTGTCGTTGTGGCGATCTTGCGCGTTCCACACACGCTCTATCCATCATTCATAAATTTTGTGTCCCACACGCCATTTTTTCTCGTCCACGACACTATCTGTGGTCTATCGATTCGCCACATAAAACTGACAAAAGTGCCAGTCCAACAAAAAATATATAAAAAACACTTGAAATACGGCGTTTCGACGAGTGCACATTTTTATTATTAATTTTATTTATTATCAAAAAGGGATATTTTCTATACTTGAAAATAATTATATTTTTCCATTAATCTGTAACATCGGAATTAACGATATTTTTTATAATTTTTACTTTCTGATAATAGTATTAAATTAATTCACCTTTTAACAATTTTTTCAATACAATAAATATCCATTTAACGCAAAATTCATGCAAAATCCGTAATTGACGATAAATTTATTATAAATTTTACAATATTTTATATTTTTAAATTCCATTTTTGTCGTATATATCCAACAATGCTGAAAATTGTCGCAAATTTTCATTCAATTACATACATTTATCGAATTTCCATCTTGTATGATTTTCATTCGTTGACATATTCAACAGGGGAAAAAAAAAAATTATTCAAGCACAATTGTCAAGCTTATTGCATTGTTTCAATTGAATTAATTGATTTCAAGTGTAAATTCTAGCAACAAAATTTCTGTTTAAAAATTTTTTCATGTCACACATTATTGGGTTTTAATTTCGATGCATAAGTTGATGTAGAGTATAGTCTGAATATGAAGAAAAATTTGTCGATTCAGCAGCATATGTGATGATGGGGGGAGTTATAGTCAACGTGTGCTTTATTTAACTTGTCAACTTTTTTTTACCGTCGTTGCAGTTTAATATTATCCACGCCCCGAAACGCAATATACATATTGTGCGAGTCATGCACTGCTTGCGTCGTATATTTGTGGACTCAGCCCTGTGCGAGCACGTTCGCATTTATTTGCACTGGGAAAATTCGCATTTCTACCCTTCGCGCTTTAACACAGAAATTAAGTTTTCACTGATGCGATGTGCACGAAAAACACTATGTGCAGACAAATGAATTTTTTCCACACAAAATGCTGAATAGATTTTTTTTTTCAAGTGAATTTGACACTTTAACTAAATCTTTTACCATCATGCTTATATGGAGTTATATATTATATAAATTTACTCAGATTATATTACTGTATAGATAATTAAAAAGCTTGGCAATCTCTCGCGTGTGAGTCGTGATATGCAACTACAGCAGAAACTAGCTATATGTCATTGTCGACGCACATCTAACTTTGTAATTTAATATGCAGAGGCATCGCCAGGCTCTGATGGCTTCAGCTCTCGCAAAACTTACCACTAAAACTATATCTATATACACAGTCAGCCAGAATTACGTTAAATCCACAACTCTTATAGCCTTTTAAGGCTGTGAAAACTTTGCTGCATTACGTTATATCTCGTAATGAAAAGTGGAAATGACGCTCGAAAATTCCGAGCAAGCCTTTAGCTCTGCACTTGACTACTTATCATTCCTTATTATTCCACTTGTAGGTATTTGTACGCATAAAAGGTGAATTGGGGCTCGTTAAAACCGATTAATTGATCAATTTTAATGATTACTTTTTCTTATAAAAAAAAAAAATAGTTTGTATGACAGACGTAGGAGTTGATAAATTAGGTAAATGAGGAAATTTCTGGCAGAGAGGACCATAACACACATTGTACGACTGCAGTGACGTTTAGTGGCGGATGTACAGTGGAGCAGTGTGTCATAAATGCAATGCAAATTTTCTGGCGCTGCGGCTTGGATCACTTGGCATTGCAGGATGAGAAGACGAACAAGAAGTGAGGTGGGGTTGGCGCGCGCGCGACGGCAAAGTGTCGCCGCTTATATTCCACGGGACATGCACGACTCGCGTGTCTCCCTTATCACTCGGCAAGATAGCTTGCACTTTGCATACGTGGCATAATTCAACGCCCAACTTCCCACTCCTCCTTTACTTCCATCTATCCGCCTGTCCTATACATATATCTTTGCGTTATCATCCCTATATTCGTGCCACATTGCTATATGCCCAAGTATTCACCCTGGGATCCTCGCGTAGTAGCTTGACAAGTGCCCTTCGATTCCCCTCGCTCTTTGCTGGACACTTAACGGCTTCAACTTGTCCCCCGGATACCAAACTTTTGCCTCATCTCTCTGTATGCACTAAAGCTCGGAGGCAATATAGCTTCAGATCTCTCGCCCCTCACCTCCGTCAGGTCGAAAACTCTCGTCTGTCATGGAACAACGACTTCGAGAGGCAAGACCAAGATTCACCAAGCCGGAAACTCACCAGTCGACGCTAAGTGCCGACCAAACTATATACCAGTCTCTAAGAAGAACCTTTTAATTTTACTGTTGAATATCTTTTTATCATGGGAAATTTCGGTTTTGTTGATAGAGAAAAATTTTTTTTTTCTAGTTTTAAAAACTTTATTATAAAACACTCGTTTTTTAGTTGGATAAAAGGTCAAGTACTTAAAAAAAAAATCATAAAACTATTTAAAAAGAGTATTTTCGGATGATTTTTAAATATTTTGAGGTTGAAAAAAAATTAAGATGTTGTTAAAATATGGTTTTTTAAAAAAATATAATTTATAGTAGATGGAAAAATTTTTTTTTAATGCAAATTTATAATACAGTCATACATATACACATAAAATATATCCAACAAATATTAAAATTTATTCCACCTACATGTAGGAATATTTATACAATTCAGTGTAGTACAGCATTGCAAAATTCACGACTAATTTAAAACGATAAAAAAAATCTCTTAATTAGTGCTCGTGAAAAATTACGCTTTTCGAGATAAAAAGCACAAAAAATCGCTGCGAATGGAGAAAGTTTTTTTATGTCAAAGGCGTGGGTGAGTTTTATGAATGAACACACGGCGGCGAGCGAGTAAAAAAAAAAAATAGTGTGGGTCAACTGGTACCAGTTGACTCTGATAATTGGCAAATGTCGACCTCGGATATTCAAGCTCGGATGGCTCGAAAGCCAGGCACGACAGAGAAAGAGAGAGTGAGTGCAAGGAAGTTCAAGAGGGCAGAGCGAAGTAACATTAGACTTGTTAGTCCATTATAATGGTCCAAGTGATGGCATTGTGTAGTTGACTCTCGTCGATCATCTCCACACATCTCTTCCGTCGCTTTTAAAGAGGAGAGATATGATGCGCGTGTGGCGCATCACTGAGCGGATTAATTCGCTCAAATTTATGTCAGAGACAATTCAAAATTCGAATAGCAATTTGTCGTGAGCACAAGATATATTCGACTAACTCACGATAACGCCTGAGACATTTCTCGAGATACGCCATCATGTATACGCGCGGGATTAAACGTGGCAGAAAGAGCCAGACGCGATGGTGTCTGGAATAAAGATGGTTAGGAAGCAAAGGAGGACTCGGCAATTTCGGGGCAATTCATCTGTGTGCCCGATGCCAGAGTGGACTCGCTACGAACATCTAGAGTCTCTAGAAATGTCGATGTGCTCGTGTGTGCGAAGCTTTTACATTTGCCTGTGGATGTGTACGAGCAAGCAGTGTATTTCCACCTGAGCACCTGGAACCTGCAGGTCGATGCGCTCCATAGCTCGCTGAATGGCTCATCGTTAGAGTGCAATTTTCCGTCTCACTCTTCCTCCGCGTTCCCTTTCTCTCTATCCTCCGTGTAACCTATCTCCACGGCATCATATTCTCCAACTACGACGACGCCTTACCTCTCGATCTGCCATCCACGCTGATGGCTATTCATTTTCACTCTCTGGTTCTGTGCCAAATGTAGAAGAAGCCACGCAAGATCAACCTTGCATGAATGTTTTTTTTCCTCTTTGGGGGGTTTTCATATTTTTTTTTTTTTTTTCGGTGAAATGTAGAAATATAATTTGCCACCGAGTGAAAAGAGGAGGTAGAGGACCACTTTGACATCCGCTTGCCTTCATTTCCGCCCGCTAATTCTACTAACGAGCAGTGCGACGAGCGATCCGTTTCCTGCAATTCGTTTAACTGCCACAAAATGAGGATGATCGCATTAATCTGTGGCTATGGATCGTGGTCATCGCATCACATATAGAGACCTAAAGTCTCTGATGCTCTATTTCTGCCATCTGAGCAGCCTGCAGGCATCCTAACCTTCGACATTCTGCACTTTCATCGAGATTGCCACTTGCCCAGGCATCAGAACCACCACCACCGCAATCGCCTTGGCTATATATAAATTCTCAGATAATAACTCAAAGCTGCGCGCGCGTGGATTCTCTTATTTCAGTCATGAAAACCCTCCAGCCAAGTTCACCAATGAGTATAAATTCAGTTTTGTGGGTTGGGCTAGTGTTATTTTTTTTTTTCTACTTATCTTTACTTCATGATGAATAAGAGATAGACACACATGCAGAGCGAGAAAATCTCTCATGTTTAATACATTCAAATATACTACTCTCTTTGGCCTATACTTCAATATTATACGTTTCTTCTTTCTTTGGAAAGCGATATGTTTTTTCTCTTCAAATATTATGCATGTCTTGAACAAATTTATTCAATTCATATGGAGTTTAAATGGAAAATATACACACATAAATACATTTCAAATAAATCTACAAGATAATGGACAAAAAAAATACTTCATCACTTAATGCTTTTATGCAGCGAGTGAATTTCAATAAAAATTATTCTATATAGCATGGTGGTAATCTGGGAACAATGGAATACTCCCCTGAAAAAACCAAGTTTTTTTTTTAATGTAAGAAAAGTGTTTTAAAAAATATATATTTATATCACCATTATATGGGAAGAATATAAAATTATAAAATTTACATTTAAATTATACAACTTGATATTTTTCCGATAAGTGTAGGATATAAAAATATGTCTTTTAAATTCTTTTTTTTTTTCATAGGAATTTTTTCCAAGTTATTGAGGGTATATATAGACAGGGTGGAATTATTAAGATTTTGTGTCTCTCTGAAAAATAGTCTTGTTCAACAAATAAAAGTCTGTGGAGTGAATGCAATAAATAAAAGGGTCGCGCACGCCTCGTCTCTTTCGTCTTCTTCATATGAATGTATCCACTTCCAGTCGAGTTGCCAGCCAGCCAGGGGGTTGACACACACACACACACATAAGTGGATCCCAAGAAGCAGAGGAAAATTCAGCGGATCAGACTATACCGCACTATATATATAATAATGCTGATAAGCTTTTGCCGAACAAGCGGTTATCACGGGAGCCAGAGGCTCATCTCATTTCGAGGGTTATCAGAAGCCCTTTAAAGCTGCGATCGGCCAATTATTTTTTGCCCCTCGAACCACTTGGTTTTCCTGATCGAGTTGTAGGTATAGCGTCGTCGTGCCGAGTTTCAACAGAGAAACGTGAGTGTCTTATCAGCGATTGCAGCGATAGCTTTCAGACTCGAGTAATTTGGAAGCAGGGGATGAAAATACTTGTCTGCGTCAGATAGACCAATATCATCAGCTAGATCCAGCTATTGCTTGGTCAAGGGTAAAACCCAAAACACAATATAAAATAAAATCTGTCGATAAAATATTTTTCCGCCAGGCTGTTTCTATTGACATTTGCTGAACTCGAGTCGACGACAGTAATCCTCCTCCTCATTCCTCCCCTTGTACATAATATTTTTTTTTTTGTTGTCTATGCAAATATATAGGTGTGGATTATATGTATACCTGGATACGTGCGCGAGTTCAGTGCTCTTTATATCTCTGTCTCGGTATTTTTTTTATTTCCTTCTTTCACTCGCCTTTTTCTCCGTCTGACGCTAAACTCGCGCGCATCAGAATTTTCTGGGCACACAGCCCACACATATAGACTCGGTCTCGATTTTAGTTTGGCCGAAATCCAAGTCCAGTCTGCTGGTATATATATTTTCACTCGTCTATACACATATATATAATGGTCTAAACTCGCGCGTCTGGGTCCTCACGTTTTTCCCCAAGGGCTTGCAGAGCTTATGGGCTTGGTATAACCAGGACCACGTAGTACGTGTGTGCGAGTTTTACTTGGTCGAAAATCCGCGTTTCTCTGCTGCTGCTGCTAGTCAGTTGGGAGGGACACAGGGAAAAGCTAGCGCGCGCCCAGCCGGAATTTGCCATCCTTCTCTCGCTTATATTTGAATAAAGTGCCACACAGTCCGGCTAAAAAATACCTCTGACGAAAATTGCGAGAATATAAAAGGTATCAAAAAATATGACAATGAGCGTGCTCAGGCAGATATGCGGCTGCGACTTAGGCAAAAGAGCGAACAATGTAGAAAATTTTTTCTCTGGATTATAGCGAGTAAATGCCTCTGTTGAGCATCACTATTGGGACGTTAGAATTGTCGCGTCGTGTGTCCTATTGCCGATGCAGTTTGCTCAGCACTTCTAACGTACTCCTCGGGCTATAATCATCAGCGCAGTGTGCCTCCATTAAGAGCCGTGATGGTAAAGCTACTTTGCAGGAGGCTACTACAGTCTACTCTGGATGCATAATGTGTGGGTTAGAGCCAGTAAACCTTGGTTAAATTTGCTGATTTATAAAATACCCACCCACTGGTCTTGCGTGCGGATTTTTTTTGATACTGCCCTGAGGCTTAGATGCCACTGGCTCATTGGTTTTCATATGTTACCTGAGCGTCTTTCTCAACCGGGCAAACTTGAAAAAATTGGGCTAACAAGGGCGCGTGATGTTTAAAGTTGAATTTTTTGAGTCGTGTGAGAAATCACGTGCCTTTTTCTCACGCGACCGTGTGAGTAATATCCTAGACACTGAGATTAGTCTGGTCTGAGCCATCAAAGGATTTCCGTCGTGGGATTATGTTTTTTGTATAGGTGCTGGTTTTATGATTATTTAATTTATTTTTTAGTTGAATGTAATATTCTGGGTTTGTGCTTTTTTTTTTTGTTTGATGTGTGGCATATAAAATTGAAAAGATAGGACAGAAAAAATTCATCTGATGTGTCCTAGATTCTTTGAGGAACTGAAATGGCGTGCGCGTGACAACTGTAGGAATTTCATTGTGTCCCCGAATATCATAGAGCTGGAATGAAGCTTGCAGTATATAGTAGTGCATACTGAGGAAAAGCAGACGAAACTTTTTTACTCTGAGTTTTGTATACTTTTCTCATTCTTACCTTAAGTGAAAATAAAAATGTCGGCGAAAATATTTTTAGGGTCAATTGTTTTACATAATATACTTTTTTTCATTTTTTAAATTAATTTAATCATCTTATCATCTATTATAGACCTCAACAAAAATATATAGACATCACATATTTTTTTATTTTATCAAATGATACGGGGAAAAAAAAAAAATAATTTTTTTTTCAAGACCACACATAAGAGTGACACTTTGAGTGTATACAAATATTTCCTCGAAGACATTTAAGAACTTGAGTTAAATATCTCGGTGATGATAACAAAGACTCAGATAACACGTAGTAAGATTGATTTTTAAATAAAAAACATTTATAACTTAATTATTAAATTAATGAAAATTTTTTAATTATGTAGAAATTCAGTAAAAAAAATTTTTACATTGAAATTTTCATACTTTAAACATTGAATTTTAAGTTAAATTGCAGTTAATATATGGTAAATAGTTTTTTTAAAAGATACATACGGTTTAAAAAATTATTAAAAAAATATTTTTCATATTTAGATAGTATTTTAAATTGTAAAACCATTTATTTAGACATTTATTTCATGAAATTCTCAAGAATGCAGTTGGAGAAAGTATTTATATATAGAGATATTGGGGCAGGGCGCGAAAATGCATATTCAGTGATACAAGCTGTCTAACCGCAGACGCGTGTGCTGGCACATTACGCGGCTGGTGCAGAGCCACGAGGAATAATGCATAGACGTACAGCCGGTCCGGTGATAAAGCCACGCCGCGCGTTATTACTGTATTACACGACAGGAAGGGCGACGCACGCGGGGGCCCAGAGGGGGGCCTGTAGATCACAGCGAGGCGGAGATGAAGTTTATTAGTGCGAGCCACACACATTACCCCCACTGTGATTTTGATAAATTACGCGTGTATATACGCACACTGCGTGGCCTGCAACCCTTCTTGCCAACACCCCCAGTTACACCGCCGTATATACATACGTGTCAAAGAGTGTGCGTCGGGATTTAGACAGCACGCGAACTCGCGTGCGAAACCTCCTTTCTCCCTTTGGCCAAACGAGACTCGCAACTTCCCTGCTCCCACGCTCTTATACACGCTTTAATCCACCGACTGTGTGGCATTTTAATTCCTACCTGGCTGCCGTATTATTTTCATAACTTCTGTGTGTCCAACCACAGGATCTCACTGCGCGCGTCGCAACTAGAACTCCGTGGCCTCTAAATACCTCGCATTTTGTCGTCATCGTCGTCATAAAAATATATTTTTTTCTATTACATGATGAAATATAACTTGCAGATTAAAATTTAAGGCCATATTAATTTGTGTGCTGGGGTTTTATAATATATCAGTAGCTTGATGAAAACCAACAAAAACTCATCAACTGCTTTGTACTTATGAAAAAAAATGATAAAACATTTTTTTCTCTCTTAAAAAAAAAACTTAGTGCGCGTCAAAGACACCTATTTTGCTTGACCTGCACTCTGTGTACAGTGTGTATGTGTGTCGTTTCTCTCTTTTAACTTTTTACCGACTTTTGTCACCAGATGCGCCTATAGCCATCAAGCAACAGAACGTATCAACACATACGGTTATGCTAGTGCTTATCTTACACACACTCTCTGCTTTTATATTTCTTAGAAAAAAAAAAATAATAAGTAAACAAAAAAGAATCTTGCTCTCTCGTCCGCAAGTTTAGCAGTTTTGCCTGCAAGCAGACGCTTCTGCTGCACATTGCCCTCTTCCCAGGAAAAATATATCCTAGCACCTCTTTTTCCAAGGCTACGCGAAGAATTTGCATGGATACTGCACGTATTGACTCCCACTTATTCCTCCCATCTAACCGGCAAACATTGAAGTACAATTTTCTCGGAAAACTTCATCTCCTCAGTTTCTCCTGTGTTTCAATTGGATTTTCCCCGTTTTTTTTTTTCTCTGCACTACTGATGCCGTCGTCGATCTCTCAAGAATATATTGAGAAAGTGGATATATATACTTACTGTGTCTTGTACAGCTGATAAAACGATCCAATTAGGAAACGGAGCGCGGACGATGGCAGTGCGGATAAGCCGGACGCGTTTTTTCCCTCGATTTCGTACACAGTCCAGGAAGTAAATAGCTTTGATGTTGGATATAGAGCTGGGACTGTATATCAAGGCTAGTCCGGATGAAAAAAAAAAATTCGACTACTACTGCGTGATGCACTCAGTGCAATGGTCGCGGATGTGGCGCACTCCAACGGCAATTTCCTCTCTCTCTCTTGGTTGTGTTTATGCTCTGGCCACCACCCCTGTCCCTCTTTACCTAAATCAGTTTGAGACTCTTAGTTTGGCTTGCAGGAGCTTCGAACTCTCGTCGTGCAACACGGCGCGGGCCATATATTTCATCGTTAAGCCAGCTTAATCCTCCCCGTTTCATTACACTCTCTCGTGTTATTTATCTTGTCGACGTAATTTTTTCTGTTGCCCCCCGTTTATATGGCAGTGTGTGTGTGTGTGGTTCTTGACGCTATTTATCCGAGAATTTTTGTCACATAGTTGAGACAAATTGTCGCAATGGTGCGGCCACTTTCGCGTCGATTTAGCATTTTCTCTCTGTCTCTGTTTCTCGCCCGAGCCTCAATCTCACCCGCGGTGTCGTCTGCACTCGACAAAACAAACGACGCTAAATTACAATTTATTCACGTGATGGTGGTGCTGCTGCTGCGAGGCACTCCATGAGCTCCGTTTGCTTCTTCCTGTACTGATGGCGCGTGTGGTGGTAGCCATCCGTTGGCTGACAATGAACGCCAGTTGGATCCCGACGCGATGCAACTACGTCTTTTACGCGCCTGTATATGTATTGGTGGTGCGGCTGGAGTTTCCGGGCGACCGTTAATCACAAGAGACGCAATCAAGCCAGCTCTTCGCGTTCTTAATCTTCTCATTGTCGACGAGCTTCTCCTCTGTTCTGTAGTCTCGTTGCTCCTCGTCGTTGTCGTCGTTGGCCCATCGAAACGACGCAATTACCAGTTCGCGTCCTCACAAGAGACGTCGCCAGCCATTGGTGCCGTCAGATGGGACCACCTGTGCCTGATCCCGTCACAGTTCCTTCCTTCCTTCCTTCCGGCCTTCCTTTTGTCGAATAATCGATTTCTCGACCTGGTTCTTCATTTGTGCGCTCTTCCACGCTGATTAATATCGACAGCATTGTTAATGGGAAACAAAAGGCGCAGAGGAAGCGTTATTACGCGTCCATCTGTACGTCAAGTTTTGCGTAAATCTTGGAAATTTATGATAACAACGCGTCATCAGAGCTAAAGTATCCTTCTATTCAAAACTGATTAAAAATAAGAAGTTTTTCATAAAAATTCATTAACATATTTTATTAATAGAGTTTGGTGATGTTTGATGAAGAAAAAATTTTTTTTTCATCAAGTTTTCAAGGATATCGAACTGTTTTTGCGATTTTTTCTCTTTTTTACCGATAACTCGGTAATTTAGCGAGATAATGTAAAATATTATAGAAGTAAAATGATTGAAAATTGGATTTTCTATAAAAAATGTAGAATAAAATTTTTTGATATTTTGATCCGTTTTTGAGATATTTTGAAAAATATAAATTTTTTAAAATTGACAATTTCGAAAACTGATGAAGATACAAAAAAATTTATTCAACATTTTTTGTAGATACTTGACAAATTGTCTGAAAAAAAATTATATTACCTTTTAACGTATGAGTGGTGATTTTTTTCTTATTTTTTAATTAAACATCAGAGTGTGGCAAAACGATAAAATTGAAATCGCAGTAAAAATAAAAGTTTTTTAGTAGTTTTTTTAGCGCATGAACAAAAGTAAAACACAATTTTCCTCTCTTTCTCTCTGATAATGCATTTAAACTTTCCTATCTCAGGTGTTAATTTAGCGTGAAAAAAACAAAATTAACTCGCCCTATTTTTAAACTCAAAATGTGTGTATACTTGAAGATGGCCTAATTAAGATCCTAATGCCTAAATTTTCATACATATAAATTCAAAAGCACTGTACATAATTGGATTCTATATATGCGAAGGTGGAAAAAGACATCACGCAAAGTTCAACACAGACTATATTAGGGTGGGTCGATATCTTAGTGTCCTCTCGGGGGTTAATGACACCAAAATATTTTACATAAAATATCGCTCATCATATAGCTTATTTATAAGTAACCTATTCAAATCTAAGAAAAAAACATAATTCAATATTTTGTCTTTTCAAATCCAATTTTATTTATCATGCATCCGCTTTCATCTAGAATATTAAAAAAAATAATAAATGCCAGTATTTTTCTTGTTTTCCCAGAATTTCATTAGTTGAAATAAAATACCGACGAGTTTTTAGAGTATGCAGCCCTTTTGGTCATCAAAATTCGTCGTCGTCGTCGTCGTCGACCCGACCTGTAAATAAAGTTTCTGCAACGCTGATTTCACATCGTGATATTATGCATATATGTGTGATCTTTGCACGTTGATATTTGCGTTATTATATGTATATGTTTTGGGCCTGTGGCGAAACTTATGCGTCGTAGTGTATATGCGAACGTAGACAAACTTTGTCCCTAACTCCCGGGCTTCGTGTTTACAATGTGTGCCGGGAAAACAAGACAAGGCAATTCGCTATGTGGTGCACACGATTGTGTTCTATGCTCACGGCGGCCGCCATGTAATGTATCTCTCTTGTTCTCGCTTATTCGTTTTCCGCTGTATTTCCACACGAGGACCAGAGTATGTGTAGTCAGATCACTGCATCCCTTTGATCTTTGATGTTATATGTATTCCAGCGCCAGTAATTATTGGTTCACTTGCTGCTGCTTCAAACTTGAATTTACATTGCAATTGATTTCACACATGATTTCGAGGTATCGGTGCATGCTGGGTGATTAGTCAAACTAACGGATTTAGGTCAGAGATGACGATTTGTCATCGTATACCTATACCCTCTGTTTTATTTTATTTATTTATTTATTTTTTAATTTAGATTTAGTACGAGTTGTAATTTGTGTATATGTGCGGACGGATTATGATCCACCACACAATGCAGTTATCGAGCAAAGGATAATTAATTCGGCGGTTATTCAGCCGACAATTTATATAAGCATGAGTTTTGTGTTTACGCAATTCCCCGAAACGTACTATTTATTTACCATCGTTCATTAAGCGACAAATAATGACTGATGCGTGGATTTATCGCGTAAAGGAAATACTACTACTCTGATGATACTCTACACCGCTAGTCATTAACTGAGTTATTTCTGGGCTCGGCTGCGTATATCGCTATATAATATCACGATATTGAGAATTAGGATACTTTAATTGTAATGCCACTATTATTATTAATTGTTAGTCTATTTGATGGAAATATTCCGTGTTGATTAGTTGGATAATTTGTCGAAATTGCTCTAAACTTTCTAAACATATGAAAAGTCAATATAACAAATGATAAAATTAAAATTATTTCAATACTTTGAATTTATTATGACTTTTTGATAAAAACGTACAAATTAAAAAAAATTTTTTATTCGTAGAAAAAAATTATTTATTATTAAACTAAATTTTTCTAGCATAAATGTAAATATTTTGGATGATCCTAAATAATTTTCAAGTCAAAAAACTATTTTAGCGTGTATTGACGTTGCTAAGTTGGAAATATCTTTAAAAAAGAAGCAAAAATAGCGGAAATTAAAAATGGTAAAAGTCCTGCTCCTAGATCAATTTATCAGGGGATGAAGGTTGAAGATATATGCAAAGTTACAAGAATATAATACGCGGGGTCAGACACGGAGCGTGGCACTGCGCGGTACCCACGCGGCAGCTGACGACGACACAACCCCCGACCCTCGCGTGACTATTGCTGGATGATTCACAGGTTGCCCGCAGCTTGACTTGTTTTCTGTGTGTGCTATACTTTGTTTCGTCCTTTAATAGTTGTGTAATTATTCGCAAGTGTATATTTTTTTGGCTCTCTCGTCGTTTAGTCCGCGCTCTCTTTCCACCGAATTGGCAGGCATCTTTGGACCATTTACCTCATCGCGATAACGACGACGCGCGCCTCGAGAGCCATTTGACTGAGGGTCCGGCACGTTCGTGTCAAGGAGCACAAGTCCTCTTGCGAGTTTAGAAGGGTCCTCGACCTCTTGGCCTAACGCAAAATCAAACGTCTGTCGTTGAGTGCCACGAATATTGATTCGTTTTCACGCTGTCGACGTGGAAATTCACGAATTTTCATTTCAATTTCATTTTTTTTTATTACCTCAAGTTTTTAATTAAACTTAAAAAAATCTGACAATATCAACAAATTAATAATTGAAAAATTTTCAGTGAAACAAAAATTATTGAAATTTAAATGATTTTTTCATCATATTTTATGATGAAAAAATTTACAGTTATGACGGGGTTTAAAAAATACATTTATGAAGGAGACGCACTCAAGATAAGTTTTTTACAAGCAGATGAAAGTTTTCTCACAAAAATCTCTCCATGTCACGATACAATAGTTTTCCTATAATTTTTAAATATCAAACTATAAAAGAAAAATCATGAAGATTAATGTATTTTAATTAGCCGAGTGCTTTTGAAAAACATTGTGCGCAGTATAATAAGATGCAGGAGTTGATATGAAAAAGAGTGTTGACCTGGCAAATTAATTTAATATAATTATTAAGAAAGATTTACGGTGGACCAGCGTGGTGACATTTTCCCAGCTGCATGTTTAGATTATGGAAACAGCTTGTTCTCATGCGCGCAAAAGGGGAGAGACAAGGTGTGGGTGGTGTGTGTAGATGAAGGCGCATATCGCCAAACGCCCGAGTATCTACCCGTAAATTCGTTGAACCTGCTTCCGGAATCAAGAGTGTCTCGGGCAGCAGCAGCAGCAGCAGCAGTGTGGCCCGGGGGATAATTGAAAGCGAACCTCATCCTTCGCGTCCTGCTCTTGGTATTAATTCATCGAGGTGACAGCCCGTAACGTTTCCCAATCGACCAACCTCTACTCGAGCTCGCCTTTTAATTTACCCTCGCCTTCTCATTATATATGTATAAACGTCTGACGGAATTACCGTCGTAATGAATTTGCGAAAATGCTTCCCGCGCGGAGTAGGTCGTGGAATTATTATTCCTGTATTATATATGTGATATGAAGATTCTCACATTATTCTATACTAGCTACTCTTGTCATATCTGAATATACTTATATATTTATAGTTGAGCAAGAAGCTTTTTAATTTCATAGTTTTTTAGTCTTTGAGATATTCAAGACTTTCTTTTGCCTCAGGACACTCGAAGACGCAACTTGGTGAATGTGTATAATTTATGGTATGACACACGGTGATGATCAATGGTCAAGCACTTTGTCTTTCTTCTTAAAACTTTTTATTTCAACGTCGTATTTGTTATATTCGCCACTTTCTTTCATTCGAAAGATTCTTTTTTGAAATATTTCCACCGCAAATTTTTTTTTATGCTAAAAAAAATTGAGATTTGGTAGAAAAAAAATGTGTATTTATATTTAAAATGAATTTCAGAATGTTTGATATTGTAAATGAGATTATTTTTGGTTTTAAAAATTTTCCAAGGTGTACCTCTCCGAAATCTCGACATTTTTGTCATTTTTTCAGTTTTTTCACGATAACTCGGTAAATAAACAAGATAACAAAAAATATTATAGAAGTAAAATGATTGAGAGTTTAATTTTCTACAAATAATGTAGAATTAATTTTTTGGATATTTAGCTTCGTTTTCGAGATATTTTGAAAAATAAGAATTTTCAAAAATTAATAATATCTCAAAAACTGTGAGAGATACAAAAAAATTTATTCAACATTTTTTATAGATAATTGTACCCTAATTAATTTTGTTTATATAATATTTTTTCTTATTTTGTTTATTTACCGAGTTATCGTTAAAAAACTAAAAAAATCCCGAAAATTACTTCATTGTCAAGGGGTACCCATTTGAAAACTTTACAAAAAAAAATTTTTTTTTCCCTTATCGCTGCCGAACGGTTTAAAACTTATTTTAGACGGTAATAACATGCAAATACCGCTTATTTTAAGGATATATATGAAGAAATGTAATAACGCTTCGCGACAGGATAAAATATCTATATATAGGATTTTCAAAGAAATAAAGTATCCGGTGTGTGTGTTTTTTTTTTGTGATCAGACAGATGATCAATGGTCATGCACTTTGTCTCATTCTTTTCCAAGTATACTCTTAGAGTCTCAGCAAAAGTGTTATTTTTCATTTTTACGCGTTATGTTACTCTGCACTTTCTTTCATTCGAATTCTTTTTGATACATTTGCCTTTTTCTTCCTTCGAGGGGTTTTTTTTTTTTTGTTCTTAACTCCGGAAAATTCCTTTTCCATTTGCCTTCCCGAGCTTTTCCATTTTCCGGCCGAAAAACTTCCAGATGAAAAATCCCGTCGATTCAATGCACAGTGCCAGTGACGACCAGCGCAAGGGGCAGGCGGGAGGGGGTGCAAATAATAGATTTATCAATCTTTCAAGAGCATTACCGAGGTTGGAAATTGAATATAGCTCGGCATGCCGTGAATACGTATATATAGAGGAGCATGAGAATACTTTATGTTCTCTCATGCGATCCATATATTTGATTTCTTTTATGTGGTTTTTTTCTTTTGTTTTATTTATTTACCTAACCCCCTTCCCTCTTGGCCCGCAAATTTATCGCGCACTTGGGGCTGTACACGTGTATTTTGCTCCCTCTCTGATGCCACATCGAAATGCACGGCGTACATGCGAGCCAGTCATACTTTACACGTGAGCCACACTCACTCGATTTACCAGCGTGCTCACACTCTCTCACCAATTTTTTTTCATCTTGTTGTTTCAGGCGAAGTAATCGGCCAGCGCTTCCTCGGCAATGAGAGTCACGTGGAGCACTTCAAACTCCTCGAACGAGCGCCCACTTTTATCCTGATTGGTGCAAGGTAATTTTTGTAAATTCAAACTTTTTCTCGCACTTTATATGTAAGCAAGAAAAAAAAAAAAAATTTCCTGAAAATATTCTAATACACTTTTACGCGTAAACGCCAATTGTAATAAAATTTTATGAAGTGTATTATCAGTATATATACAGCAAGTAGGGAAAAAAATTTTTTTTTCTTACATCCTATAATTTTGTTAAACTTTAAAAAGTTCCTA
This sequence comes from Macrocentrus cingulum, assembly GCA_002156465.1. Taxonomy (NCBI): domain Eukaryota; kingdom Metazoa; phylum Arthropoda; class Insecta; order Hymenoptera; family Braconidae; genus Macrocentrus; species Macrocentrus cingulum. Next base: position 8,664 of record MVJL01006596.1, on the reverse strand, counting down.
AACTTTTTTTTCTCTCAATGCATAACATTATATGTATAAAATGTGATAAATGCTGAATAACAATTTTTTTTAATCAATTAATAATATGTTTAAAAAATTTTTAAAGTCGTAAAATAATTTAAAAGATGTATATAGGGGATGAAATGAATTGAATTAGGAATTTCTTTGATCTTATTTTAATTTAATGAAGTGTTTTTTTATGATACTCTCTGTCTTGTCACTGTGACAGAGCAGGAATAAATAATAGATTTTTGCGAGTAAGAAAAATGACCGCAGTTGCACAACCCTCTCTTGTCTCTCTATAGTAAAGGGGGGTTGGTGGTGGTGCAGTGAATTCGTCGCGCCTCTCAAAATATAACAGGAACGTACATATATGCGAAGGAGAGAAGATTGGATGGTCGTAAAACGTTCGCGTCATTTTCGTATGTAAATTTTTCATGAGCTCGTTCTCGCACTCACACGATTGCAGTTTTCCTCCTCCTCCTCCTGATGCTGCTGCATGAAAATTCCTCGGGCACTGTAACAAGAGACCGCAAAGGAAAAAATGGCCGCCTATATATAGATATTACAATCTGAATGAATTAGTGCAGATGAGAGTCTGCGAGAGATACATGGAAAAATGAAACGGATATCTCGGCCATGCGAAGGCCTCATGCAGCTGCGGAAGAGGATGGAAATTCAACTATGTGTGCAAAATATATACATATATATATTGCGAGAACGCGCGAGAGAGCGGTATACCGAGCATAATCAATTTCACGTCCGACCGCGAGAGCTAAGCCGTCACGAGCCCCCGATAATGGATGCACACGTTTATCACACAGGCACGTATATACCACCAAACTCGATAATTATGCACAGCCCTACTAATTGAGGAAGATCGATGAGTCTGCGATGACAGCCAGTGTAAAGCTGCATTACGCGCATCAAACCCAATCCCGCTTACTCCATCTTGTTTATTTCTCTCAATTCCATCTCTATATCACGCTCCCCCGATATCACACAATTAACCGTTATACTACACTGGAATTAGGCTATCGCAAATGCTCTAGTTCAAATGTAAACAGTTACACACTGTTGAAAATTTCATCAAACCTCGAGGAATTTTCACTAAATTTGATTGAAAGTTCGATTTTTTTGCTGGATTAATTTTAACGATGAGTTTTATCCTGTTAAATTGAGAGAAAAAAATTTTTTTTGAGAAAAATTTTTGAAATAACATATATTTCTCTTTGATAACTCGTGATTTTTCACATTTTTTGTAGTTTTTCATCGATAATTCGATAACCAAGCGAAATAACAAAAAATATTACTTAAGTAAAATGATGTGAAATTTTATTTCCTATAAAAAATGTAGAGTTAACTTTTTCGATATTTTTACTTATTTTCGAGATATTTTGAAAAATCAAAATTTTGAAAAAATAACAATAACTTATAAACTAAGTTATCGTGAAAAAATTGAAAATAAGGATATTTTTCAGAGATAATTAATTTGAAAAATTTTGTTTTATGAAAAATAGGGTTTTCAATATTTAATCTGACATTTATATCATTTTCTCATTTCAGAAATGCCATCTACAATATTAGCCTGCACGATCTGACGGAGATTGCTGACCAGGTGAATATATACCAATTCAATTATCTTAATTTATATCTGAGACGTGGGGAATTATTCCCTGAGTATATTAACTTATCCTTTGCGATGCGGTGTTCAGTTTAGCTTTCCCGGTAGTTTAATAGATTTAGTCTGGGGGTATCTGATATTTATGGTAAAAATTACGTTTTAGATAATGAGTCCATCACTTGCGGTTGCCTTTAAGTATACACAAATTGACCATTTTCTACAGTTATATATAGTCTATAGCTGGACAAGTCTGTGTGTTTTAGTGGAATTTTGCCATAAATGGCCATGCGATGATGTCTTTTATGACCCAAAATGGTCGTCTAAAATTTATTCGATTTTATCGAGGCTTAGCCAGTGATAATTTGTAGCTTATGTCACTCAAGCTATTAATATTGAACGCAGTATTTGAAATTTAACTGCCAAATTTATCGTTTTCCTTTATGAGAATATGCTTTATAGTAAACAATTTGTTTAATTCCATTCGGTGTGTTAAGAGCAAATTGCTACAGTTTTTAATTATAAAATAAAAATTTCTTAAATTTAATTAATTTTCTAATTACACATACATTTTAATTTTATACAAACTTTAATTTTTTATTATAACTACTCTAATTTCAATATTTAAAATATACGAATTAAATTTAAAAAAATCATTAACAATAAACTTTCTGATTTATAATAGAAAAAAAAATTTTTTCTACCGGAATTTAAGGTATATATTTTTATTGAAAAATAAAAAAAAAAATATCAGGAAATTTCTCTGTTGTGAAGAAAAATTTTTATATCTGCATCAAGAATTTTATGACGTAATAGTTTAAAAAATTTGAAAACCTTTTCATGTTACAGTTTCCTTAATAAAATATAGCAGAGGGAAAGAAAGGGCGGAAAGTGGGGGGAAAAGCGAGGAAAAAAAAAAACCAAGTTGTCAGGCTGTTAAATTAGATTTCCTTTAATAGTTAAAAAATTTACATGCTACTATTTATGACAAGAAAAAAAAAATATGTGTGCTCTAGTTTCAAGACAATATCTCACACGCGAACTAATAGAAAAGAATTTTTAGTTGATCGTATATATAACGGAGCTATAAGTTGTTAAGTAATGAAAAGAAAAATTTTATAGAACATCTGAGTAGAGGCATATTATTATAATACAGGTTATAAGATATATAAAAGTTTATCGTGTTTAAATCCATCATTAAATGAAAATTAGACAATGACAATGAAAGTCACGGAATAGAGTAGATGTATTAGACGTAGAAAATGAGATTCAACTTCTTGATTCCATCTGCGAGTGTCTCCTGCCGCAGTTATATCCGCAAAATGGCTGAAATGTAAATTAGGTAATCATGTTAACTACGCCGGGGAGTGCCGCAGGTTATGCACACACACACACACACACCTATCTATATACACACAGTTGTACTGCGCTCTTTCTCGCACTCGACGACACTGTGAATACCGAAGGAAATGTAGTGAAAAGCCCGTGCACCAAAAAGATAATAAGGATTGTGACTCGTCAGGGAGAAATCCCGTTAACGACTAGACTCTCAAGCACATTTTATCCCTCTCTCTCCCTTTTTATACACACTTATTACCCTCTTTTGCCCAATGTGCATTCGGATTTTCATTCCACAGCTCAAAAGACACACTAAATACTGTGCAAATTCATCTACAAGAATAATAATTCACATCCCGGCAAAACTTATCCAAAGTACAATTAAAACTCACGCCAACTTTTGATTAACATTATTCACACCTAACCACATAAAATTACACAGCCCTAAAATCCATTATTTGAACTTAAAATATATATATCCAACTAAAATCTCTGCAGAAATACTTTACTCTAATTTCACTAAATTAAATTTTTTTTTCTTCAATAAAAACAAAAAATTACCTTTCATTTTTTATGTCAAACATTCACAGAACGTTACCTCAAAAAACAGAGCTTGGATTTTCATGAAAAAAAAAAATTTTTTAATTTACATTTGCTCGGGAAAGTTTGAATTTTAAAATGAATCTAAAGGTTCATCTCAAATACCATATTTTCTAGTGTCAAAACTTGAGAAACTGGGGTTGAAAAAATTCTAAACTCATATTTTCAATCGAATTCGTCGTTGCTAAGACTCTCCATGTCCTTATCTTGTGTCTCCTAGCCATGAGAGATCGATCGCACCGGCTAAAGTACAACCCCATCCATCGTGTGGCGACTGCAGCGACGCCCGGAGACCGCGGATATAAACGCAAACAAGGCACAACCGGTCGTTCACTCAGCCAAGTGTAAAAACTGCTCATTCACTTTTGCCGACAAGAATAGTAGCCGATCGACAATCTGCTACTGCGTCAACAGTATTTCCAATCGCTAAAAACCAGTATAGGCGGCTAATAAAAATTTTTTTTCAACCATGAAAGCGTATGTTGTTCGGATAGAACGAACTAATTTTATTACAGCTCGAACATATCGATCAAATGTCCATGACAATATCTCTGTGAAGGAGATATATATGCGCACATCAAACGGACGATGTAAGACTCAGTTGCACGGCTTGGATTGAGGCCAAATGGATTTGTCGTCGAGCATCTTCTCCCTCATTTCTTCCTTTATTTGTCAGCTTGGCTCTCTCAGACCCACTACACTCTCTGCCAGCTTTTCCGTGTTCGTTTCTTTCCGGAGTTTGCAGTTTTACGCGAAACTCCCATGTCAGGCACTACGTCGTTACCCACTCTGTGTGTGCATGTACCGGTCTCTGTAATTTTATATTCGTTTTTATATACCAGCGATGGATGTGCTTGCGAGTTTCATTGCTCTTTCACCTATACAGAAAACCATGTATTATTGGGTGATATACAAATGATCACATTGTTAGCCATCTTAGTTACAAATATTAACCATAATGATATAATAGAGAAGTCAAGGGGGCGATATGTCTCTGTGGATTATATACCTAGTATGGCATCCGTCTGACACATCTTGCGCATTTCTACTTCCGTCGTCGTGGGCGTCTGCAGAGGCAATTTTATGACATCATAGGCCGCGGGAAAAATTCGTTGGATAGGTGTCGTCTGCACATATATTTTTAAGCCATTGTAATTTTTTTTCCAGAAGTTAATTCACATCCACGTCATAAATTCATTAGACCAAGTCGTAAAAAACTGCTAACTCTTCTGCGTGCTGGCGTTTATCCTTTTTTGTCTCATATCGGGGCGGTTTTTTTTTCGGTCTGCAGGCACACAAGAAAAGCTCAAACTTTGATACCTCGCGGTGTTATCGACGCTTTATCGACAGTTAGGCAGAATTAACTACTATACTCTGATATACGTCTCGTGTCGCATCTTCGCAGGCTGATGTCTCTATGGACTTGCTTCTCGCTCTGTGACATGTGTTTATATAGAGTGCTCACGGGTATGTGTGTGATGCGAGAGGGTTAGCAGCAGTCACGCGCGCGCCATCCATCCATTTCCGTTAAATGTCCCTGTGTCAAAGGGGACTCTGGTGCAAATTAAATCCATTCGCCCTGTGCCCGGCACGGCTGCTGCGACCCAATACCTCGTTATTTTTGCTAATGCAGAATTCTCATGGCGATCTCTTGCGCACCTATATGCAATGTACACCGCCGCGACGAGCCTTTCGCCGCCGCCACTCGCCTATTTCCGCTTGTCGCGCGCTGACAAAAGGGAGACGGAGCAAATTTAATCTATTTAGCGTTAAGCGAGCGGGTACATCAACCCTCTTGCCGTCTTTCTCGCGCACTTGTCACGAACACTCGCCGTCGTGTGTGTGCATGTGCCTCAGACAAAGTCGCGGCGTGTATGTGCGAGACTTGGGTAAAATTATTCCACGCCATTAGCCAAGCCTAGAGACTGTGTGTAGGCTAAACGCACATGGCTGTGTCAGTGGGGAAAAACCGTTCAATATATGTATTTATATTCTAGATGGAAAAATTCCTTATTTAATTTTACATCAAGCTAATAAATTTTTTTATTTATTTGAAATATTGTGGGAAATTGAGCGGTTATGGATATATATCAAATGGCCAACGGATTATTAAATTGTTCTATGTGGAGTTGAGCGTTTAATTTAGCTCTGCACTCCACCCGATGGATAAACAATTAATTTTTCATTTACTTCCATTACAGTAAAATCGATATTTCACGATTATTTTTATTTATTGATAAGGAAACACTGGGAAATGTTTTTTTTTTTAATTTTATTTCAAGCACGATTTTGGATGATAAAATTGTTGTTTGGGGTTAAATGAGTGTTGGGGGTGTAAAAAAAATTTTTTTACCACTCTTGTTGTAGGTTGCTTTTTTTCGAGGCTTGACAGTGCGTTGTCTTCGCGTTGGAGCAGCGTGTTTCTACACTTGTAAACAAGTTATTGTGTAAAAAAAACAGAGTATGGGGGTGGGTCTGCGGAGCTTGAACCCTCGCGGCTGCAAAAGTGCTTGCGCCCGTCGGCGAAACGACCTGAAACGTTTCGTGGGTTATTTATGAATTCTATTTAGTGCAAACGTTGGACCATACCTACTTTTACTCGACTACTATGGTTTATGGCGCTCAGCGCAAGGCCGTACTCATATACCTCCGCGCTTTTATTGTTCGCGCGGGGGGTGCAGTGTCACGGGAGCAAGCGAGAGGATTAATAATTGTTTTCCTGCCAATTCGCACTACCTCCATCCGGTTACTGCATTGTGTTTATAAATTAAACAAAAAAAAATTCCTTTTTTTTCTACCCGCACAAAATATTGAGCTGACATGGTGATATAAAAACCATAGTAGTCAATACTCTATGCGAAAAGTGACTGCCAGTTTTTTATCCTAATTTTTAAATCTTTAAAATATTTTTGCTAAAAAAAAATTGAAAAAAAATTTTTCTATGCAAAATTTATTTATTTTTTTTTTTTGCAAATTTATTCGCAATTTTATGCGATAAAAAAATGATTATGTGATTTAAAAATTTTTTTATGGATATATACAGGGTGATTTGAAACAATTACCAAATTTTTTAGTACTATGTGAAAAACTGTAAATTTCCTGAGGGAACTCATCGCAGGGTTATGGTGCAGGGTTTACTGTGATGCATAAACACTGACGAACTTGCCACACAACGTATAACGAGTGTATGTTGCACGGAGAATGCAAGCACTCGGCCGGAAGCGAAGATCTAGGAAACCCCTAGTATAAGCCGTTGAATATTCAGTGCGATTTTGCGGTTTAAACTTTTAGCCGGGTCTTTTTCATTGCCCCCCTCTTCATCACTGACGCGGTAGCGCGCACAGTTCGTTACACGTTTCGCTGGTATTCTAATTAGACTAAGAAGCCGGCGAAAATTCTTATGTGACTTAATTTTAATAGTAAAATTCCACTACTGCCAGTCATGAACACTTGTGTGCACTCTTAAAAATGAAATTGTATATAAAAAATTCTCTGATATATTCGACTATAAAATTTTACTGTTTATTCGTCAATTAAAATTCACATTAGAAATTTAAACCTCATTATTATTCACCTAAATAATTTTTAATCATAGGAATTGATTATTATAAAATTATATGCTGAAATAAATAAATTTATCAAATATAAATGCCGTTTGAATTTTTCAACAAATCATTTTACGAATATTTTTAAAAATAGTTCCATACTGTTGAAATACGTATAATTGAATATTTTACCTAGCGCATAAAATTATCCTTTTAACATACTGATATTTTCATTGCAGAGGGTGCAGTGGTCAAGCTCAAGAGCGCATCGAGAGCTGTGCAATCTGAAGGGAGCGAGTGAGGACGACTGTCAGAATTTCGTTCGTGTATTTGGACGCCAGGCACCTGACAGGTTTCTTGCATGTGGCACCAACGCTTATAAGCCCCTGTGCAAGCAATTTACCATCCAAGTAAGTAGTTTCCCAGTTCATTTCGTTAATTATATTCAGCGCGGCGCCATTACCACCATTTTCCACGAGTAAATACGCCATTAATTAGCCGCAGTCGAAGAGATAAAAATTATTTCTCCACTGTATTTTTATAACCCATCATTAAAGTCCGGTCGTTGGCGATGCCACGGGGTCGTCAAATATTTTTTTAGCCCTTGAATATTAATTGAACAAACTATTCATACGTGATGCATCGGTGAAAGTAAAATACTCTGCACTAATGGAGATTGCCTCTACACCACTGTACTGTAAATGCATATATTTGATTCGTCAAAGCAATCGACTGCCACTGCATGCCATCTGTGTGTGTGTCCCAGTGTATGTATTTGTTTTCATTTCGCTGCGGAACGACGTCTCGGTTGACCGACGACGCGCGGAACGAACCAACGGGTTCGCTCGCACGATGCAAAAATAAACGTAATCCCGAGTGCTTTCCCACTCAATCGATTTATATATATATATACAGCAGGTCAAATATTTAACGGACCCTTTTTTTCTCTTATCGGGGACAAGATAACGGGAGTATTGGTTTCTTGGCTGGAATTACTTGTGTTTACCTACCTGTGTCAAAGTGAATGAGAGCGAGCGTAGAAATTGTTAATTTAACCGGAAATTGTGTTTGACGTCAAAAACAATAGACTTTACTTGCTGTTAAAAAAAAAAAAAAACTCTTTCCTTTATTTCCGGCCACGCAAGAAATAATGTTGCATTTTTTTTTAATTTAATTGTTTTTTACTTGTTTTGTTTTATGCACAGCCTCTGTGCGAAGCAATGGGGGGATGCTCTGCATTCACCTGTATAGTCGGATATTGGAAATGGTATTCAAAAATTAGCAGATGCGGAGTTTTACAACATCATCTAAGTGTTATTTGATTTTGCGTTCAGTATTTGTTTGAATTTCAATAGAGAAATTTTTTTTTTAGGATTTGTGTTGAAAATTATATACTTGGATAGAATATTTTTATAATAGATGGAAAATTTTTATAAAAGTGAATTTTCAATTTAACGAAAAAAAATTCGATAGTACAGATTTTATGCTTTTTAAATATCTGTTTTTTTTTGCTCAGTCGGTCATGAAAATTTTAAATTCACCTCGGTTTTTTTTTTTTTT
>MVJL01006595.1:0-33317 GCA_002156465.1 Macrocentrus cingulum | reverse complement strand
ATCATTTCACGTTATAAAGAAGTTATTTCAGGAAGTGACTATGAAACTATATAAAATTCAAAATGTCGGACACTGATTTAACTCCTGAGAATCAGGTAAAAATATTTTCAATAATTTTTTTCTATTAATAATCAATTCTAAAATATATTCATTATATATCAAAAAATTTTTAGATCAAATGCCTGCTGAATCAAGCAACTGATTTAAGTGTTCTCGGGAAAATGTATACAGTGGATGGTGCACCCATGGATTTTAATTATAATGCATAAACTAAATGTATCTTTTATAAGAAAAATTCTTATAGGTATATCTTACTTTTTCTTGAGAAATAAACTAAGCAATCTTTGAAATTTAACAAAATCTGTTTTAAACTCGCATTCTTATCAAGACATTATCATGTATAAGACATAAAATAAATTAAACCAGATATAAGAAGAAATGATTTATTAAAGTTTGATACAGCAGCAAATAAATATATTACTGCAAGTTGTTTTAAAGTTACCTGTATAAAGGAATACGGGACCCGTCTTACTTTTTGTGCAGTCTGGCGAGATAATTTTTTGTTCTTTTTGGCGAGATTGTATTCCATTTTTATACTTTCGGTTTCTAAAAATCATTATTGCTTTAAGTACCCCATTTTTCCCTGCACTCCCCTATATTGTGACATATTTCCACATTGTTCCATCTTGTATGACAGTTTCAGGAAAAAACTTGTCCATGTTATACGAAAACAATGTAATAAACTGTATATAGTTTTATGTCAAAAACAAATCGATATAGATTCAAAAAGCTTTAAAAAATGTTAATATGGCGTGCACTGACACGTATTTTTTATCATTATAAACCCCGATATCGTTATAATATTGTAGATAACTTTTATTTTGCATAAAAGACATATGCTATTATAGACGTTGCTACCTTATTCAGACATAATATTGTTGTCGATTAAATATATATAAAATCGTTTTCATCATGTTCAAATAACAAATCCATTTTCATCAACTTGCATCAGGATATATCAACTATTTTATTCTGAAAAACATTTTTAAATATTTTTGAGCCCGGCTCTATTTCAATCAAAAAATATTTCCATTTCTGCGCATGATGTATACTTTTATATGAAAATTTTCAATGTTTTCAATTATTAAAATTTTCGCAGATACCTACAATAATAATAGATTGATCTATTTTTATACGACCAATATAGGGTATAGTGGGGAATATATTCAGTTGATTAGTTGGTAACCTATACACGGCGACAGCGGTGGTCCTTTATTGATATTTGAAGAAAACGAAACTCACTATAGGGGAGACTGGACTCCTAAAAATCCTCCTTTGAAAATTCCTAAAAATTAAAACACAATAATCGGCTACGTTTTTATTGATAAAAAACTTTCGACTTAGGTTACCGTTGAAACACCCTTTGATTTTAATGCAAGATTTGCAATAAATGTGTTTTTATTTTCAATAAATTACAATTCTTTTTATTCGTTAGCACTTATTGATTAATAAAAAAAATTTATTTTTACATTAATAAATTGAAAAGTTGAATTTCGGTGAATTTTAAATACAGGAGATATTTTTTTATTTTCACAACAATACAGACATTTTTCATTTCGTGAATAATTATCAGAGCATATTAGATAAATATATTTTGAATTTGAAAATTTTTAGACAATTTTAATGACATTTTTAAACACTGTTACAATCGACACCACAGGCAATTTAGACAGATTTATTTGCTTTTAAGGATAATAGTCATTTATGTAAGTCACTTTTGTAGTTATTTCTTAAAAGTCATAAAGTATTCTCTGTTTTATCAGAAGTCATATCAGCTAAAATTTTCAGAGTCAATGTCAAGCCATTTTCACCGGTGATGACAATTAAGCTAAAAAATCAGCCACTACGAGTACCCACACATAATCGCCAGGAAAATTGAAGGAATCACAATATCACGCCTGACTTGTGGATAATATTTGGTGGATTCGACGGAAAAATAATGGCGACTATTTTCAGGCATATAAATGCCATGATTGAGGTATTAATTTTTCTGGAAAACAGTACAATAGATAATTTGCTCGATTGGAAGGCCATGAAGGATAATATTAAAGAAGACGTTGCTACTATTGTTAGTTTCAATAGTCGTGACCTTCCATACACTTCACAAAACATATTCTTCATCAAACCAATTATACAGCGAGACATTACCGCAGTTATCAACAGTCCTGGCTACGTTGCAATATCATTGCCAATGCGCGGAATCTTCAAGTTTTCAATAATCATTTCTGCATTAATTACTTCTGGTCTGGTAATATTTTTTTTTGGATACTGCGATAGGCAGGGCGTTGGTCGAGCCACACTCGATTCTCTCTGCCTGATACTGGGTTTTGCAATTGCAAAATTACCCAAAAATCTGGAGACAAGAATATTTTTCGGCTCTTCGATAATGTACTATATAATAATTTCCTCGACTTTCCAGGGCAATTTCACCGAAATATTAACCGTTCCTATTAAAAAGTCTCAAGTTGAGTCGCTTGAGGAACTGAAATCCTTGGGGTACAAGTTCTACACTGGTTACAGCAGTGCAAAAAATGTCGAAGTTTTTTACGATCATATTGGTAGTTTTTTCTGTCCATGAGAGTGAGCACTGCACTGAGGTATTGTATGAAGACTCACTTGCAGCGTGCATTGACGAGGCTGACTACTTGAAAAACGAAGTGTTGAGCAATGATAATATAGAGATTATCAAGCAGCCATTGAGGACATATTGTACGACCAATTTAGTGGACAAAACATGGCTCCTTAAAAACAGTTTGAGAACCTGCTGGCCAGATTGAACGAGTGAGGATTTCTACAAAAGTGGTCAAATACACAGGCTGAGTCTTGAAAAAATGTGAAATCGAGGCACGATAAAAAAGATACGCTCCTCATGAATTATGGAAATATGAAAAATGTCTTCATTAGCTTGTATACTGTTTAGAAACTACAACAATCTCGTGATCCTGACGACCTGATGTGTCGAAAAGCAGGCCTGACATATTTTTTTTTTCGGTTGTTGTCGATTTCAAGGATACTGTTGACATCATGAATTCCATGGATTTGCTGTTCATCGGAAAATCCTGAAAAAATAAATAAATAAATAATAGTACTATATTTATTTTAATAAAAGGACGAAAAAACAGACTAATACCAATTGAACCAGCAACGCATTATAAAATTGATTCTTCACCAGTCCACTTGAATTTCTTGCAGAGTATTGGACTATCGAAAGCCCAACGCCCTGGCCAACGTGTTCCACGAGCATGTCTGTTAATCTCGATGAATTCATGTGTACCCTGGTAAGGCGGTTTTCTAAAAAATTAATAATATATGAAAAATTTTATATAACTATTCGCGATAATTAAAATATGGGTAAAATCTCTCTAGACAGTGTATATATAATAAAACTTTACGTATGATGGTACGGAGTAAAAAAAATACATATAGAATATATCTCGTCATAGCCGCGGAAATCGACTTGGACCTATGTAAATACCTCATCAAGGCAGAGGAAGTGCTCTATTAAACGACAAAGAGATGGAGCAAAGAAAGAAAGGTAAGAATAGAAAAAATGTGAAAAATCGACAGGAAAGCACTACTCAGATGATGGTGCATCAGGCGAGCATAAAGAGCTAGCCCAATAGTCAAGGAGTATCAGTATTAACAAGGCAAGTGGGTGAAAAGGTTGAAAGGAATAGAAAGACAAAATGCAAGAACGCGATTACTACTCTATAAGGTCTAGATCTGGGCATATATATAGAAAAAACTAATGAAATACATCATGAATTTATTAAAAAAAAAAAAATTCAATATGAATTGAGCGTTAATTTTCAATGAATTTTTTATAAATACTGAGATTCTGAGCTGTTTTTGATTGTGCAATTTTTTTTTTTTTTTTGAGTAATTTATGAGGAACTACTTTTTTTATTAAACTCAACAACGACCAATCATTTACCTATTTTTTTTTTACTCGAAAAAAAATTGAATAACAATGCAATTAAAGTTGATACTAATGAAACAAAAACAAATGCGCGATTTTTTTAGGTATACCTTACGTGAGGTGACATAATTCTCACTTATACTCGATGAATAGTGTGTTTTATTTGTTAAAAACTTTTTCCCTCATCACATCTCCATGCTTGTACAAATTCTCCCAGCAGGTGATAAAATATTCTGGGGATATATTTTCTGCAATTTTCGAAATGGATTAATTAGTTGAATATACCTGATGCTGAAAAAAATTTTGCTCCTTCAAAAAAATGTTAATAATTATTTACTAAGTGATTTATTAATAAAACGATAAAAATATAAGATAAGATATATCCATAAGTAATAAATGCACACAATTATATAAAACTTACGCCACTATAGAAGCTTGCCGCGCATTCAACCGAAAAATTATAGTTATATTATTTTATTTAACGGATTAATCCAACAGAGTTATAGTCATGAACCTCGATTAATCGCGTATTTCGGTGTATTCACTATCTCGATAACTTTAACAAATTAAAATTGTAATCGCGATGAAAAATTTATTATTTCAAGGCTTTTTTCTATACCATGGTGTTTCGATCATATGTATATATAAAGGATTAAAATTTTTAATTCGTTTGTCTTTACAATTCACATTTGTGGTGTCGTTTTTTCCTACTATTAATATATGCTGCAGTTTTTCGAGGTGTACTTGCATAACAAAAAAAAAATTTCGAGGCAACATCGTATATAGCAAAAAATCCGTCGTCAATTTCTTATAAGCTCGAAATTATCGTACACCATATATTGAAAAAGATTAGGTTCACCTGAATAGAATTGGATGTCCTAGCGACAGAGCAGTAGAAAAATGAAATTCTTCACAATCACATTTTACGTCTTTGAGACAAAATGTACTGCGTCCACGCAGTGTGTTCACCAACTGAATTTCATGAAGCTATCCGGCGTAGAAAGCCTCCCCCTCACCCTTTCAAGCCTAGTACGCACGATCAAATCCAACCAACACAATCTACAGAAATATATTTGTTGCGTATGAAGAAATTACAAATGTGTGTGTTCCTCTAGAAGCACTGGTTGGATATTTTTAAGGACTCCCTGAGTGGGAGAGAGGGATCGTATATTGTCTCCCCACTTTTGACTTCAATTGCGCCATTCTTATATGAATTTATTTTCTGGAGATTAAAAAATTTTTTGACACTGACGCGCAGTGAGCTCTATTCTTATAGCTATTAGATTTTTGATTGCAGCCAATTTTTCGATGCGTATATATACTGTTAAAAGGAAAACAAAATAATGTAGATTAAAAAAGTGTAAATACACTAGTTTATTTAATTTTTCATTAAACATTAAACAATAACATGGTTTTATGTTCGATTGAATCTTCTGCGCTCTCTTTATGCTATAATAGATATAGTTATGATCAATTCCAACACTTTTCACATGTTCAATTGACGTATAGGAATTTTATGTTATCAGTTCAACTATAATCATTTGAAAAACAAAACTTTTTAAGTTGATTTGTGCCGCATTGCTATAGTGTTTTTTATCGAAAGCACCTATTTTTAAAATTCCGTGGAATTCATAAGTTTATATCGTTATTTTTTATTACAAATAACTCTTTATCCAACTAAAATATAAATATAATTAACCAGAGTTCTACAGAATATAATGTTATATAATATATATTAATAAAGTATCTCATCTTGTTATAATATCATAAAAAAAAAGTCCGTAAAAATTGTGCTGGCAAGCAGTACAAAAACATCGTAGAAATGATTGCATGTCACACAGAAACTACAATTTCCTGCATAATTCACCGCGTTTAAATACGAAAATATCGACTGTATAGGGTGAAAGAGGCGTAAACAACTCCGTCGTATTTGAAATATGAAGGGTGAGAAAAACATGAACGACCTACTGAGCTATCATGATGATCAGAAGTCCCAAGTACATTTCCCCATACATCAGGGTTGCTTTGATCGATAGAGGTACTAAAAAAATTCAAGTTAAATTCCAATTTAGCATGAAATTATTCTTGGTATTCACTCTGTTATCCCTAAATACCGTAATTAATGCGGTTGAATACACCAGAATTCTCGACAATCGGTATACAATGAAGATATCTATGACGCTGTGGTATAGTGGATTTTTTTAAGTTCTTTAATTTGCAGTTTTTTATAATGATAAATGCGAATTTTCGCTTCAAATGCAGATTGCGAAGTCTTGCTAAAGCCGCAGATTTGAATTCAATAGCCGATCTACAGTCCCATGGACATAAAATTTATGCCGCACCCGGCTATAAACATTTGTTGCGATTTTTCAACAATACCGCCTGTCACAGTAGCGAAAATTTGAGCTGCGTAGACCTAGTTCCTATACGGAAAGGATTCAATTTCCTGCTGTCGCGGCTGCACGAGAGTAGTCTGACGAGTTTGTAGTGGAGACGGCATGTGCAAAAACAGAGGAAGAGCGATTTCGATCCGCAACAGAGTTCTAATTTCAAGCCGATGATTTTGAAACAGTGTGAAAATAGCTATATGCCGAATGAATAGTTTCTGAAATATTAGCGGTGAAAGGGGGAAAAAACAACGGTTTAAAATTAATGTTTTTTTTTTAATAATTAGTGACGGACGTTAATTATTGTTCGACTCGAATATTTGATTTTTTTTTTTTTGAACATTTTTAGAAAAAAAATCAAATTTTTTTCGTTCGGTTGCGGCCAAATTCTGGAATTTGACTAATTTTATTCCTCGGCTGGCTATATGCATCACTACATCTTCCTCACAGGTATTTATGCTTGAAATATTTCCAATGGTAACCAAGATTAAAAAATTTTAGAAACCTTAATCTATCAAAATTCATGACAGTTACAAACTCAAATCTAAAGCTGTACATATTCATTAATAATTAAAATAGTGTTAGATATTCACTATACCAACAGCACACCATAATAGAAATGAAAGACCAATGAATAATGTAAAATAGGGGAATTTGGGGCAAAAAAATAATAAAATATTTGTGCTGCTATTCAGGCTTATAGGCACTATTTACGGCATGACTCATGCCGATTCGAAGATAACATAATGTTATTGGAACAGCTAACAAAAAGTGTTAATTCATTATATGTCCCTATGTTTACTCATGTCGATAAAATATTCATAAACCTGTCAGAGTATTAGTGCACGACATCCAATTCATTCTCCCGTGTATTTTACTTAATATGGAAATCATTTCTTCGCTAGCTGTTCACGAGAGACAATCGACGTCTAGAAAAACGAATATGAATAAGTTCTTGTTCACCTCACTTCTATTACTGGAATTGAATCAAACCACAGTTGGTGTATTGCTGCATGATGGAGAGGAAAATTCTTATTCAACCGCAATCAACAGTATACTGGTATGTGTATTTTTGTTTATAAATTAATAAATAAATACAATTTCAATAACTTGCCCATTCTTTGACAGGAAAAAATGTTATAATAATGTTAAGAATCCAATGACAGTTATTGACATGTTCCATTTAGTCAATCCATATAATTGGAATCAGACGAATACCATTGTTAACTACAGTAGTATCGAAAAAATACTCAAAGATGGGGAAAATCGATCCGAAATTTTTCAAGCTGCAACTATTAACTACTTTGAGAGCACTTCAGAATTAAACAAATGTGATAACAATATAAGTAACCTTGCAAGATTTATTTTTCTTTCATAAATTCATCATCATTTCTAATTATTCCTGGCAAGATACTACGGAGTATTCGCTTTTGAAACAATTGATAAATTATGATAATGTTATTTTCACTTACCGGAACAATTGTAAGATGATTTACCAGCAGGATTATTTCATTTACTTTGCAAATATTTGTACCAAATGGGCTACGAAACCGTGAAAATTCATTGGTGATCGGATGGGAAAATGGATTTTCAGGCGGTTTGCACCAGATGGAGAATTTGAAACTTCTGAATCTCTTTTTCATTAGAAGCCTGTCAAAATAAGCAGTTCGGCTAAAACTTTTATAGTCAATGTCAAGCCATATCCACCGGTACTGATAATTAATCTAAAAAATCATTTTCTGAACATTAGCCACTGCGAGTACCGACACGTAATCACCAAGAAAATTATTAAAGGAGTTATAGTCACGCCTGATATGTGGACAATATTTGGTGGATTTGATGGAAAAATAAATGCCACGATTGACGTATTAATTTTTCTAGAAGACAGTACAACAGATCACATTTTGCTTGAATGGAAGGCCATATGAAGGATATTATTGGAGAAGATGGTGACGCTATTAATTTCAACAGTCATGACCTGATATACATTTCACGAAACATGTCCTTCATGAAACCAATTGTCCAGCAAGAGATTGCTGCAGTTATCAACACTTCTGGTTACGTTGCAAGACCACTGCGAATCCGTGGAATCTTCAAGTCTTCAATAATCATCTCTGCACTAATTATTTTTTGGTCTGGTAATATTTTTTTTTTTTGATACTGCGATGGGTGAGGTTTAGGTCGAGCCACACTCCACTCTCTCTGCTTGATACTCGGCTTTGCAATTGCAAAATTACCCTAAAATCTGGACAAAAATATTTTTTGGCTCTTCGATAATGTATTACATAATAATTACCTCGACTCTCCAGGGCAAATTCACCGAAATACTAACCGTTCCTCTCGAAAAGTCTCAAGTTGAGTCGTTTAAGGAAAAATGAAATCCTTGGGCTACAAATTCTACACTGGTTACAGCAGTGCAGAAAATGTCGAGGTTTTTCACGATCGGATTTGTAGATTTTTCGTCCATGAAAGTGGGCACTGCACCTGAGGTATTGCTTGAAGACTCACTTGCAGCATGCAGTGACGAGGCTGAGTACTTGCAAAATGAAGTGTTAAGAAATCATAATATAGATATTATTAAGCAGCCACTCAGGACATATTTTACCAGATATTTAGTAGACGAAACATGGTTCCTTAAAAAACCGTTTGAAGACTTGCTATCCAGATTGAATGGAGGAGGATTTCTACGGAAGTGGTTAAATACATACAGACTCAATCTCGAAAAAATGGAAAATCAAGGCGTGATGAAAAAGATATGTTTCTCATGAATTATGAAAATGTGCAAAATTTTCTTTATTATCTTTATTTATCTTTTTTATCTTATTCATTATCTGATTTATTAGCACCATTGGGTGGATTGGTAAAATACTGTTATATCGCGGTTATTTAGCTAGAATCCGGGTGAATCATCATTATTAAAATTTCCTCAAAAATGTAAACTTAAAACTCGAAGAAGAATTAAATGAAGAAATAAATTGACAATGGAAACAAAAAATAATCCATTCATTCAAACCTGTAAGAAAATCCAATATAGCTCGATCGCCATGGGACATAATCGTCACTAAGGAATGTCAGGCGATAAACACGAGTCTATTTATACATTGGGCGATAGCTATATATACTGTTGTTTTTGTCATCGCACTGTCAGTGCGTCTTCGACCACACTCTGTATCACACCCTTTGTTTCTATATAATATATATTGTCGAGCATTCCTTTCGTGTCTCTGAATATTATCTATCCCGGCCTTCAAAACCTTTCTAACCAAATTTTTTAAATCTATATGGAAATTAATTTTTTAGTGGAATCAATGAGCTCAGAAAAATTTAATAAAGTTTTAATTACTGTTTGGAAACTATATAACGTCATATAACATACATAAAATTTCTTGAAAACAATTTTAGGGTTGGATATAAGTGACGCGACTTTGCAAATTAATAGAATAGGGCGTTGAAAAAAAAATGTCTTGCAATATTGCACCAAAATGTATATTCGGAGCAACAAATTTAAAGCAACAAATGTCGTTTTTTCTTTACACGTATCACTTCAATATCTATATATCAGTCATCTCCCTTAAACACTCTCGTTATTCCAAATAATTATATATCCGTTGAATGTATGAGTATATTATTTTTATATTTTTATAATATAAATCATTTCTACTGCAAAAATTGGAATCGTTCTAAAATCTATTTTTCCAGATATATTTTGCCTAAAAATAAATTCGCAGAAACACTCAATATAATTGAGTATAGGTTTAATATAAACATAAAAACATCATGTCAACACCAAATCTGAACCAGTAAATATGAACGCACAATTATCAAAAGTTATAGGCATTCAAAACGTGTCTTTTTTTTATTTTGTAAGCAAGCAACTACATATATCTATACATTCATGAGTAGGTATATATAATAGTAAATCAATTTCCAAATATAATTCTAACTAAAATGTTAAAAATTTATCGATGCAGGCCTGTATCAATTCAGTTGTTATCTCTATATTATTCGAGTCTGCATCAAGTTGTATTTCACTTTCATCCTGGATTAAAATTGGATTTTTCTCCATTGATGTTTTTATTCCCCAAATTTTTGGAGCATTTGATAGTCGGTCTGGAATAATTTCATCCATCTCTCGAAGTTTAAATAATTCATCTATTTTTCCATGATAAGATGGCTCATGATACCATGACTGTGGTATATTTGGATAAATATCATTTACATACATAGTCTTTATTCTCATTAATTCCGAATGAGTTTGCACGTTTTCTAAAATATTTGTGAATACACGTAGCATTTGGTTCGGTTTAAAATCATTCATTTCTTTTTTTATTACTTCAAAAATCGCATTTTCATAAGCACGCTGAGATCTCTCACTTAGAGCATCTAACCCACGATGTTTTATTATTATCTCGGAAACTGTTACGTAGTCATCAGGATAAAGCTCTGGTGATAGATACAATGAGGCATGTTTTATCACTGAATCACTGCGACCATACCGCAATACAGCTGGCAGATCCCAATCATGAAGGGGAACACATTGAAACCTGGTTCGTGCAAGATGAATATCATTATCATCAAATTGACCATCATCAGATGTCAGTACCTTGTAATCTGGGGGCACGCTCGGTGTATCAGAAGAAACAGTTTTACCACGATAATGAATAATTCTCTTTATTTGCTCACGATTGGCGGATAAAAAATCAACACTGGAGTGTATCAAATATTCCATCATCGGCCAGAATTCTTCGGGCGTCCACATTAAAAAAGGACTTGAATCAAGCGCTGTTAATAGAATAGTCCTGCCCCGTCTGTCTAGTGTATCAATCCTCGGTAACAACGACTCTTTATCGATTTCTTTCAATAAATTCAGATCCAGCCGTTGCACTGCTGCATGTGCAAGTGTGCGTAGACTGTATTGACATGCTTCCGAGGCGACTGAGACAATGCCTAAATTGTTTATAGCGCGTAGTAAATCGATAGACTTTAGTCCTAATTTTGAGATTAATTCCTGCCCTATTTGAACGAGCGTGTCCGGATGATTCTGCAAGTAAACAATATTCTTCTTGAGCACTGAGTCAAAATTAGCTGGGGATTTTTCGGCAGCATGTCGTATTATGTATGAAACAGGCCACTCGAATCCTAATTTACTTGCGACATTATGTGTTTTCACCATATTGTGCTTCAAAATCACATCATATTTGCTTCGACCTTGCGCTATAAATAGTTTTCGTCGAACATATCCATTTTTAACGACCTTGAATGGTGGATAACTTACTATTGGTATCATTCCAAATACCTTGTGTTCTGCCTTAGAGTCAAATACTGCAGACTCGATAAATTTGGAAAAATATCTGTCAATTCGTTGCAAGCCAATTTTTTCAAATATTTTAGAACATAAATTATCAAATCCATTTTTAAGTAAATTGTTTAATGCAAGATTAGTCGTAGTTTCATCAAATAATTGTATTATTCCTTCCCATAAGGGTGAATGAGCATCTGCAAGTGCCGGCACATTTTCTACATCTTCATTAATGTACTCTGCGACAAAGCGAAGATTTGGATTCACTAATACTTGAAAAAATGTTTCAATGTATGGAGTAGTGGAAGTAATAAAATTTGTTAAAATTTGTTTGGCAGCAAAATAGTATAAATATCCGTTATCCACAAAGTTTATGATTTCTCCATCCTGATTGTATAGGAACAATTCTTTGAGAAAGTGCGGGTTATCTATTAGTAATTCGTTTGGCTTTTTCCATTCTATATATGAGATATGTTTCACTGCTTGCCAAAGTAAAGTTACTGATTTACTTCGATAATACTCCATCTCGTGGGGCTTAAAATTTTGGAAATAATTATCATAAAATGCCAGCTTTGGAAAGTGCATTTTTTCCGCCAATTGCATCATTTCCAAAAATTGTGGCCGTTGAATGTTTGATTTTAATGCATACTCAGATACATCTGGAAAAGACTTAATGATACTTGCGTCACTGAAATAATCAGCCAACTGTTCCATTGTTGCTATGTTCCGAGGCAGTGGGGAATTTTGCGTGATTATCTCAAATACCGTATAATAATCATCCACTAATTGTCTATCTAACTGCACATTTTTTGTAGCAAGTTTATTAATCCAATATTCAGTCATGTACGTTCTTAAACTTGTAGCAGACATTTCATTTTTAATTGGTACTATGCGAAGTGCATATCTACTAGTTGCTTTGAAATGCGCTGAGATGTCGAAATTAGAGCTTGTAACCACGCGAATGTTGTTCTGCGCAAGCTTATTAATAATATTTAAGATTGTATCTAGCGCAAGAGTTGGCACTTGGTCCACGCCATCAAATAGCAATGTAACTCTTTTTGGGGCAACCTCTAGTAAATGTTTAACAACATCTAGGAGTCGATCAGAAACACAATTATTTAATATATCGTTGATTGTTAAATCCTTGTAGGATGATGGGTCGAAATTATTGAAAATACGTGGCAAATCAACAAATATGGACAACTTGTTTGGCGCTATGTTCCGTTTTAATTCATAGAGATATCTTAATGAAAGAGTTTTACCAGATTGCGGACCGCCAACTAGCATTACCAATCGTAGTTTAAAATTGTCAGCCAATTTTTGAATAGCCTCAACGTGAATAAATGGATTGAAATAGAATGGACGAGCATATGAAAACGCTTCCTTTCGTACAGTTATCGTTTGTATTTGTCCGGTTTGTCTAAAGTGACCGAGCCAATCTGTCAATAATGGTCTAATCGAATTAATTACATTGTTACTCAAGAATTTTGTTCCATAAAGACTGCCTATTTTTATCCGATGATGGCTCCTTGGATTGTCAGGAATCAATTTCGAGTCTGGATCGGTGATAATAATTTCTTGCGCCAATAATAATTTAGATGGAATGTTCGGCCCAGCGCCATATAAACTGCAGATCTGAAGAGCTAACAACACCATCAGTAGCCGAAGTGTTGTTAATTTAAACATATTGCCGTTTTTCAATGTTCAGTATCTGCAATTACTGTTTTTTCAACTTCCGACTGACGTATGATGTGATGATAAATCCTATAAAATATAAATGTATAAAAATCGAATAAATATAATAGTATCTAGATAAAAAAGTTTATTTAAAAGTTATTGTAAAAAAAAAATAATCGCAAAAACCATCAAGGTTAAGGGAGATAATATTCACCCGATGAATTTTTTTAATTATAGAAATTATAGTCTATTGCGCACCAAGAGAAGAAAGTTAGTCATTTCAACCGGCGTGGAGGATTAGTTGACATTTAAACGAAAATTTGCTACAGATTTAATCTGACATATTATATGGATTTTTTTAAGAGTGCTGTATATAAGGGTAATGTTTTTTGCACGTCCTCCGAATTATTATTCAAAGTTTCGTGAAAACTATAGGTGTACAACCTATTATCAATCAAATGAAATAACGATGGATAATTAGATATGATAAGACGTAGGTAAATTTAAGCCAACTTTCGTGAAAATCGTTTTTTTATCGAAAGATAGTGTAAGAAAAAGTTGGTACAATATCTGAAATAAATATATACTTCATTCCCTGAATATATTTGTATATTTAAATATTTCAGCCTACCTGATATGTGGTAATGCGGAGCACCAACGTACATTTTTCACTCGGTCTCACTGCATATTTTAGAATGCACAACTTCAGTCGTTATAACATTTTTCCAGTAACTTCTAATGTAAATTCTTTCAAGGAATAATGCGTGATTGTAGTTCCTCTGGTAGGACGATCGACGCTGCGCGTTAAAGACTTACTGATGAGTTTTTTTTTTTTTTCTACTTTCTACCCATAGCTCTTCTATTCATATTTGTGCGGATGAGAAACAAAAGAAAATATACTTGAGCGCACTATAAGCGAACATGATTTATGACCAGGATCATGGCCAGTGCTGATGCGACGAAAATGTAGATTTTTTGTCATTTAAACATTAATTACAAATCTTTAAAACAAAACATTTTGTACATCACAAAAATAAAAAAAAAAAATCTTGAATATAATAATTTTATAATACTAAAACACACAAGCATATTATCGAAGCAGAAACCGTATTTTACACGGTTTATCAAATACCAGCCGAATTCATCGGGACCATATAGCAAAAATAGTATATTACATACCTGGGGCGGTAAAACAAGGAAGGTCTCAGATCACATGTAATTGTCGTCCGAGTCTGATGAGCCGAGGTCGATTAATTTTTCTCATCGACGGAGCCGAAAAACGGGGACGGAAAGTCGTCGCTTTCGGCGCACTATAGTGAGAAAAATAAATTTTCGTCATAGCGGATGAAAAAAGGGTTTTGCTCCCGCTACAACGAAAAACAGTACATTGTTCACCAAGGGCGGAAAAGAGGTCATTTCGACCGTGAAAAGTTTACTGCTCGAGCCGAAGGTGAGGGCAGGAATTCACGGTTAAAATAAGCCTCGCCTTCGGCTCGGGCAGTAAACTTTTCACGGTCGAAATGACCTCTTTTCCGCCCTTGGTGAACAATATACTATTCCTATTTACCTATTTAGGAATAAAATTCGTCACTTCCTAATTCTAAAAAGACTAAAAAATTAAATGTTTTCGTGGACTTATGGGAGAAAAAGTGTATGCGGGCCTAGGGAGGGAAGTATATACTATCACCACAACCCTCGTTGATCGTTCTTGTGATCCTTTTCGGCTCAGGTCACAATTTTCCACGCGGGATGAGATAATATACTTCCCTCCCTAGGTGCGCAATATACTATTATAGGCTAAACATTTTTTCTAAAATTTTTATCATCAATCATATCATTTATAGATGTATCGTTTGAATTTGATGTAAAGTGAATCACGACAGGTTATATCATGTCCTTTATTATTATTCCTACCCTAATTACAGCAGGTCCTTGATATTAAAAATAAGTAAATACTGAATGTTCTTGCATCTGCGTCCTTGCCGAATTCGACCTTGATTAGAGATGTGAAATTACCGGTATTTTTTATTTTGGTAATTGTATGGTATTTTTACCGTATTTTTACCGTAAACTTACGTAATTTTTTTTTCGTAAATTTACGAATCCCATGTTCATATGCGCAACTACTTAGATGTGGCATTACCGGTAACAAATAATTTGTAAATTTACAAAAAAATTTTTTGTAAGTTTAATAATTTAATGTACGTATACGCAACTATTTAGATGTAACATTACCGGTAAAAAAAAATAAGTAAATTTACCAAAATTTTTTTGTAAGTTTAATAATTTAATGTATACGTATACGTAAAAAAAAAAGTAAAGTTACGAATTTTTGTTTTAATTGTAGATTATTATCTACATAAATAATGGAAAATCATAAATAAAAGGGAAATTATTTGTAAATTGATCATTGTAATTGATCGTACATACGTGTGTATGTGTGTGCGTGTGTGTGTGTCAGATGTATACATACCAATACCGTCAAGAAAAATTTCGTCGTTATCTACCTAGATGTGACCATACGCGTAAAAAAAAAATTGTAAATCTATATTGTCATAAATTTTATTCGCCGGCTATTTAGATGTGAACTTTAAAAAAAAGTAAAGTTACGAATTTTTGTTTTAATTGTAGATTATTATCTACATAAATAATGGAAAATCATAAATAAAAGGGAAATTATTTGTAAATTGATCATTGTAATTGATCGTACATACGTGTGTATGTGTGTGCGTGTGTGTGTGTCAGATGTATACATACCAATACCGTCAAGAAAAATTTCGTCGTTATCTACCTAGATGTGACCATACGCGTAAAAAAAAAATTGTAAATCTATATTGTCATAAATTTTATTCGCCGGCTATTTAGATGTGAACTTACGCGTCATAATTTATTTGTAAATTTACTGTCGTAAAATTTATTCACCGGCTACTTAGATGTGAACTTACGGGTAACAATTTATTTGTAAATTTACATGGTATACGTAAATTTTGCGTTCGTAAATTTACCGTATTTTACGTAAATTTTACGCGTAAATTACCGGTAAATTTACGCGCTCACATCTCTAACCTTGATCCATTCATAAGTAGCAAAATAAACGACGACATCTTTAGCTGTATAGGATAATAATTCTGAGAACCGCTCTGACTGCTCAACTACGCATTCTTGAGCGTTTCCAACTAATCCGTTGAGTGATAATATGGCGTCAAGAATGTGTTCATGAAAATGTGCCTAAGGTACGCGTCATCTAACCTACAAATTGAATAAAAAAAAAAAAACAACTCGTCATCAAATCACACTCTACGACATTGGGTAATACATAATATTGTTGTTATGAAAATGGTTGTTGACATGGAGCTGGAAAATGCCAAAAAATCGGTGCTCTCGTTGATGAATGACAGAGACAAAATCGAGAGTGAACTGAACGAGTTAAAAACAGTGTTGCAAGCGGTAAGTGTCTATATTCTAATAAAACGTATCAATGCATGACTTGCAAATTTTATATACCTGCAATAAACATTATTATATTTCTTTTCAGAACAACATAGGAATGAATGAGCCCCTAGTGGATTCCGAGGGTTTTCCCCGTGCTGACATCGACGTCTATCGCGTCAGACACGCTCGCCAAAAAATAATATGTAAATAATTCTCTGTTTACATTACTATTCAGTCTTAAAACATTGCTGAATAATTATTCCGCAGGTTTGCAAAACGACTACAAGGCTTTGATGAAAAAAATCGAGGAAGGACTGATATATGTGCACTCAATCGTGGGCAACGACAGCTTGAATGAACCCTCAACCGCTCGCCAAAAGCTTGATTCTCAGACATCATCAGAGCACGAATTATTTTTGGAGCCTTTCCTTCGAGTTAATCTAGTTTCTCCCGGATCCCCCGCTGAACTGGATGTAAGTAAATCATTTTTGTCACCTTATTGACAGTTTTTATCAACGTGTGCTTGCAGGGATTTCAGATGAACGATCTCATTATAAAGTTTGGCTCGATCACTTCGCAGAACTTTCGAGTTCTCAAGGACATTGGTGATTTGGTTCAGCAAAACTGCTATAAACCAATTGAGGTGATAGTCAAACGGGTTGACTCGAAAGTTGTTTCTTTTCACGTTACACCTCGACGCTGGTCTGGAAAAGGCCTTTTGGGTTGTAACACCGTGCCCATTGAAGTCGTGGAAAAATAAAATTTTAAGTCATCTTGAATTAATATTATATATATATATATATATATATATATATCATTATATACTATTCGTATAATAGAATTACAATTATTTTTGAAATATCTAGATTGTCTGATGATTTTAATTTATTAAATTCGAATATTTCACATTGTAAAAATAATTTTTATCCACTTGCAAATCACGAGAAATATGCAGAAATTTTCATGTATGGATATAGAACATAACCTTAAAATTTTACGCCAGTTTCTAACCAGTGTATGTGTTTTTGTAGTGTTTATCTGATGAGAGGTTACAACTATTTATAGTTAACAAATTTATGAAAAAATGCTACTGACAAGGCCCCAAATCTTCAGGATTTACAGTCAAGTGGTAATTATTATTTATTTACAAAGATTTATCCTTAGAAAAACAGATTTTGATGATAAAAACTTTGATTTACAGATTGAAAACTGTTGTCTAGTATCACCAAGATCTAGATTAATTACTGCAAGTGTCAGCAAACGACCTTTTGGCGCAGAAAATGAAATAAAAATAGTCAATACCATTAATGAATGTACACTGGCGGATTTCGTCAAGTATGACATCAAAGAGGCGCAGTTAAAGCGATTAATTGACTACAGAGACAAAAATGGTCCATTTAAAACACTCGATGACGTGCTTCTGTCTCAAGATGTGCCAGCATTGATAAAACTGTGCAAATCGATCATTGACGGTGGTAGAAAATCTGTTCGTAAACGGACACTGCTTAGCGAGGCGATAAAAAAGTGTATTGTCGTTCCTCCTCTAACTATCGAAACAAAAAAGGTACTTCTAACTTAAATATCGCATAGAGTTCAAATATTTTATTAAATCTATGAATTTTTTATTTTCAGTTAATTAAAAATATCGTGGTATTTCGTGTTTGGGGCACGAAAATAAGTTGGATACTGCTAAACGACAGCAACCACTTGTCTCACTGGGAATGTGAGGAACTTCAGTTGCCCTCCAAGGCAAATTTGTTGACACAGCTAAATCTGCTCATCAAAATCGTCGCCACAATTCCATACGCAGATGCATACGTAATGCAGGCCGATGGCTACCTGTCATTTACCAAATTAAAAGCCTCCGCCTACGCCATTCACCTGCAGTGCCAGCAAATCATCTCTATAATGATAAGCCTACTAGGTCTGCGTCACCAGTCGGTCGAAAATGGTTTTAGTGACGTCACAAATATTTACACAATCCCCCAAAGTGCTGCATCGCAGATATTTGGACTGAAGGTGGGATCAGAGTCTGTGTCCTCCGATTCTCTGGTGTTTGATATCCTCGATGGGAAAAACCTGAGTAATATAATAGTTAATTTGCCTTCTGTATCGGTTAATCTTGAAACTGTGGATCGCTATAAAAAGCGTGATGTGGTCGTACGTCAGCAGATGAATTCGGTGCTTTTAGACGCTCTAATTTTTGCCAACTTGGTGCGAGATAATTTAACAACAAATATTAAGTAATCAGAAAAATCATCAATGCCTAGTGAATAATTGTCGAAAATTTCATATTACTAAAACCAAAATAGTAGATAATAATTATTTTACCATAAAATAATGAATTTTCAAATTATTAGAAACTAAAGATCTAAAATTTGCATCAGTTACATAGTTTTTTGACAATAACTCGGTAAATAAGTAAGATAACGAAAAATATTATAAGAGTTAAATAATTTGTCATTAAATTTTCTACAAAAAACGTGAAATTAAGTTTTTCAATATTTTGTATTATTTTCGAGATATTTTGAAAAATGTAAAATTTCAAAAAATGATAATATCTCAAAAATCGTAAAAGATATTATATATTTTAATTTATAATTTATTTTATATTTTTTTGTAGATAATTTAATGCTAAATAATTTACTATTTTTCATTATTATTTATCAAGTTAACGTTAAAAAAGTCTCTAAAGTTATGAAAACAGATTTCTAATTTTTTTTTTTTTTTCTAAAATTTGTAGTTAAAGTTTTTTTTCACACTTTTTTATCTCTCGATCGTATTCTTATATTGATGTAATATGATTTTTTGACTCTGCCAACGTCATATTCGTATAAATAAATTGTGGTTATGTAAAAATAAAAAAAAAATGAGATAATTTTACTAGAGGTCCAGGTCCATTGATTTATTATATATTAACTTTGATTACACTATCTATTTTTTTTTCTTTTACATATTTTTTTTATGTTGTTTGCATATCGAATACGACTCTAACGCTGACAGACAGATGAAAGAAAAAGATTTTTCAATTTTTTGAGATATAATTAAATGAAGATTCGTTAGAGTAACATATTCGTGCTGTAACAACTTTTACATTAGCTTTCAATAATTGGCAATTATATAATCTATATTTATATATATATATATATTTATATACTTTTTTTTCTCTTCATAAATAGTTTTAATCAACATAACGACCAACTTAGAGACTAGAATTAAACTATGAAACAACAATACTTCATAGCATGTATGCTGTTGCCTCTGAATGACTGTTCGGAATACCCAATTCGAGATAATTATTTATTTTCTACTGAGCGCTCGTGATATGATTCAAGCACGGTCAGACCAGCTGTACTCGAGCTCACCATTTTTTTTTTCTTTTTTCATTTATTAAGCGTCGAACTGGCGGTGATTATTATTAAGTTTGATTTAAACAAAAGCCTTTAAACTTATTACTGGCACTGAAAAAAAATACTTTTCCATCGTGTTTTCATTTTTTTTTTTTGTTACTTTCAGGTGTTGAATATTAATTAATTCCCTGTAGGCATTAAAAGCGCGAGCAATGTGTGCGTTAACGAATATAAACATTGTGGGACATGAGCATCAAAAAGCAATAAATTTAATAGACAATCATTTTTACACGTTACGCACGCTCGATAATGGACGAAGACATTTAATGTACATCAACCTCACACATTTTGGTCAAGGTCTAAGTACTATTATTACAATAATAGACTGTATACAATTAAATTCTTTCTGTTACTTTTTTTTCAAGGACGAGATTCACACATATATATCTATCAACGAAGCAATCATCAATTGAAAGCCGAACTATTTCAACAAAATAATCATCTGTGACTTCCAATGATTGGAATGAATTTGAGCATTTAAAATATTCCAGCTGCTACACCAATATATATAAATATTTTTAAATCAATTGATAGATTAAACGATTATAAATGCATATGAAAAAAAGGCCTTAAATTTTATGTAATCAAATTTTAGTATTTAATATGAATAGCCTGAATATTAATAACATTTACTTTAAAACTTTCATCAATATAATTAAAATAACTTTTTCTTGAATTATTAAAAAAGGAAAAGGTCAATTGTGCATTTTTAGTGACTAATTTGACAAGTTTTGAGACAGCTGAACTACTTTAAACATCAAATTCTATGAATTCAATAGACAAAAAACGGTTGAAACAATATTTTACAATTGAAAAATTGTACTCTAGTTTTCTTTATTAATAATAAGCGTAAAACCATTCAATAGAAATTGAAATTGCTTTTACGTGATTGTCCCTCAAATTGGATTTTTTTTCCCCCATCATATTCACAAAATGCCGTATCGTCTTAAAATCCCTTGGAAATTATGTTCTACATCATTTAACAATACCTAAAATTTCTAAATTTTTTACTTTTTGTGTTTGTAATAGTGAAATAACGGGCTGTATGTACCTTTTGATTATTATAGTGTGTAATGTGAGCAACTTTGAAAAAAAAAAAATTTCATAAAGCTCAAATTGATGATTCTCCGTTTTTTTAAACACTCGAAAGAAAATTCATGCGGATTTTTTGTTTTTATTATTTCTTAGACAAATATACTATAACAATTATAATTACTTGAATCAATAGACATCACAATAATACTAGCAGATTCACTACTACCGAATAAAAGTTTTTTATATGCTCAATCGAGTGTAACATGTACGACATATTAATTGGCTCTTTTATCTATGAGTTGGCCTACATAAAGAAAATTTATTCATGTGATGTTGTTTTAGATACACACACGAGAATATTTTGCGCGCCTGCCGCGACTATCTTTTGCCTCTAGCTAATAATAATAATGCTAAACATAGAACTCAATGCCCTAAGTGACGGGTGAGCGAGCTACATTACCGACCCACTATAGCAATAGTCGCGAGAACCTTCTAAATCCGGCCGCAATATTTTTTCATTTTCCACGAAAAATATAAGTCTGAGAGGAAAAAGTTTCGAATAAAAATTATTCTATTTTAAATTATTTACTAAAAAGGTTCTTAGACTTTTTGCGAAAAAACAACCGGTTTAGTGAGTAGCTAGCCTCAAAGAAGCTATATCAGCGCGTTGATGAAACTCGTGGGACTTTGATGCCCGCTACTCTCTAAACTAACTAATTTTTCGAAAAAACTCGGAAAACTTTTTTTGTAGGTAATTTAAAATGGAATGATTTTTACTAGAAACTTTTTTTTCTCTGAGTAATATTTTTCTGCGAAAAATTGAAAAAAAGAAATTTTTATGTGTTGCAAAGGCTCTCGCGTCTATCCGAGACTGTTATTATATCGAGTGTATTCTTTTTTTCGTACAATCGCGTATCAAACGCTACAGATATTACTCTCAAAAACATCAGGCTAAATGATTAACATACAGAAAAGGATCCAAACACCACCACGCACTACTACTTTAATAGTCAGATCTCTGTTCTCTCTAATTGAATTTTGGAAGAACATTGACTGTATATATTTTGTGTGAGACAAGTGCATGAGTATATTCCAAATGTTTGATTGCCTGAATATTTTGTTTTTCATATATAGTATTAAATATTTTCACAGCTACTCTCTTATTAATTTTTTTTTTGGTGGATAAATTGAATACAATTGGTATAAAAATAATACAATGCTCTATGACATTTCTACCTCAACTATGTGAATGATTATTCTTTTTTTCGTGGGTTTTTCCTCATCTTTTATTGATATAAATGATCAACTACTAATCGTGGCAAATCATATATAATACGAGATCAATAAAATGACCGATTTCGACTTAAATTGTCTTATAGGAATGAATCGTTTTTTTTTTTGGTATTAAATGTACGAAAGATCTTGGAAGTATATATATACCTTGTACATGATAAATATATCTATAAGCAAAAGGTTGAAAATAAATAAATAAATTTGCATGCAGTTAACTATGCAGGTAAGATTTACATTAATTTATGTAAATATTTTTACCGCATTGATTCAGTGGCACGCGAGGAAATAATTATTTAATTAACAAATCGGTAATTTAACCAAAAAAAAAAATTAAATATTAATATTTATGAATTCCTTTGTCCACTTCGCCATTTATTTGGTTTTTTTGTTATACGTAACGCGGGTGTTAGTACTTTGACCGTGTAGTGTGCCTGAGTGTTTTTAAGATTAGAATGACAATAAAAATTCACTAATGCAACTCTGAGTAAATGTTAATTTTACACAGAGACTCAGTATAACCTGCTTTTCTTTGTTTCGCCGCGTTTTTTTTTTTTTTCATTTTTAATACAGTTTTCCTAAAGAAAAATCTACTTGGGTTTTTTGTTTGTTTTTGTTTTCATTGACATCTAGAAAAAAAGGGAGACAGAGTTTTATTAGTTTCATTGACTTGTCCGTTGTCTCCCCGGATTATCTAACTAGTGCGAGATGAAAGTCAGTCTGCCATTATTTCCGTACTCTGGAGCACTGGAAACAATGGAAGAACTCGGCGCAGCAAACTTTGAAGTAATTAATCTACAAATGAATATACATTGAAAGTTTCAAATGTTTCCTATACAAATGAGCTAATGAAAAAAAATTGAAAATTTTTCTCTATTCATTAAAATTTACACGATAAACCAATTTTTATTGTTTTTTTTAAATACTTAAAAAATTTTCAAAGCAAGTAATGCAACCATAAAATATATATCAATTAAGTCATAATATTTTAACATTTTTCAGTAATTTTTAAATTCCCAATTAAATGCATAAAAGAGTATCACATTTTCTAATATAATTTTGTCTATACCTGTGAAAAATTTCCCTCATAGATTTTTTTCCCGTATAAATTTTTCGGTTTAATCGAACTTACAATCTCGCATAATCAACTACGCTTGTTTTTTGTTTTTGGCTCTGAGCCAGGACAGTCCGAGCAAGATGTATTAAGATATAGAAAAGGAGAGAGGGAGAGAGATGGTGGAAAAAATAGAAAAAAAAAATTGAATACGTATACGATGAAGATGAGGTTGTGCAGGCGATAAAATGCTTGCACATCGAGCATCAGGTGTACCGTAAAAAATTTACCATACAGCTGCCAGGGTGCTCGAGAATATCCTTGAGGACATTCATCGTATATCCGAAATATCAGTTTTGCTGCCAAAAATCTTGATTAACTGATCTTCATAGTCCTCAATATTGCGTTTCATAAGTTCCATGCAAGGTCCGAGCAGTCGTTCGAAGGCCTCCACGTCCAAAACTGCAAAAAGATTAAATGTTTGGATAGATAAAGGTAAAATCAATATACAAAACAAAGATAGAACAAGGATATAATACTAACAGGCGAGCTTGACATTTCCAACTGCATACGCAGAGGCTGCGCGTGGCTTGTGTGTGACTAGAGCCAGTTCACCTAGATAACCACCAGCTGGTACGCGATTAATCTGTAAGCACAATAAACACACGTTTCTATATGAATACACTAGACTCTCCCTGTTATTGCGCCACGTAATAAATAAAACATGTGTCACCTCTACTTCACGTCCGTTGTCGCCGATAATTGTGATTTTCACGATGCCTTCCTCCACAAAATACATTCCGTCAGCCATATCGCCTTGACGAATAATCTGCTCGCCATCCGAAAAGTGTTTTGGAGCCAGTGCATCGGCGAGATTCATGCGTTCGTAGGCCTGAAAATTTGAAAAAAAATTACTTTTTGTTCAAAAAAACCAACAAAAGCCATGATAACCGAGGCAACGCTATTTTTTAGCAGAAAAAAAATACTGATTTAAATCACTAAGCATCAATCAAGTGCTCACATGCTACCCAATTGAATTTAAATAAAAAAAAAGAAACAAAAAAATATTTTTTTTAATTTGTTTTTTTTTTTTGTTTAGTATGAAAATATATTGCAAAACTACGGCGTGACGATAATCGTAGGCTACAAACAAGATCCAAATAAATTCAATGTCCCTGGCATCGATTGACTACAAACCTCTAACGATTTTAACATCGGGACCTTGTTGATGAGATTCTCATACATTTTGCGTTTCTTATACGCAGACTTGAGCAGAATACGGCGGAATGTTTGTCGATCCATGGCCCAAAGTGTGCCCTTCGAGATGGCCTTAATAGTCGCAGCACGTGGCATATTGTAGAGAAGTGCTAGTTCACCAAACGCACCGCAATTATCATATGTGTGAATAAGCATATCTGAGCCTGACGCATCCTTTACATACACCTCGAATTTCCCCCTGTAAAATCGTGAGAAAAAAGGAAACAAGGTCATTATCGATTAATAACAATCACCAAGACGCCCGTCAGTGAGACAACAAAGCGTCTTAGTAAATTTATCATACAAGAGTGATGCTATTAATAGAGAAATGAATTATTAATTAGTTGGATAACTTCATAAAACAATACATTTTTTCAATTATTATTATCATAGTAGAAATCTCCATTTCTTTTGATAGAAAAAAAAAGTTATTCTACTCTCTACAGTGAATTAAATGCCAATTAAACAATAGTGGGCGTTCAATGGGGCTTTTCATGAAAATTTTACAACACGAATATAAGAAAAAAAATTACAAAACATTTTAAAAATGCTATTTTAAAAATTTGACCGAGTAAAAAAAGGCTTTTTGCAGTGTATACATTGGCGGAAATTTCAGATCGTTAAAAATGAATTTTTATTATTTACAGAGCGTTGAAATGCCGCTTGATAGTCGTTAAGGTTTACGTATAGGAATCTCAGCAAACAAAAAAAAAGATAAGACTTTATCACGCCGGATAATGACAATAGCAGAACGATAAAACATTCTAAAATTACAATCCGATTGCGGGAAAAAGACATTGTATCAGTTGACACCGAGTAAACTTTAAATTCAGATATGAAAAAAAAAAAAAACCAATTGAAAGTACATTTATCACGCATTTTTTGAGGAGAAAAAATGTGATGAATAAATAAATTACCTCTCTATGACGTAAAAATTGTCACCGTCATCGCCCTGTCGAATGATAAAGTCACCCGGCTCAACATTCTTCTCAAACATAGCATCTAGCACGTCTGCCATTTGTTCCTGTAACGTTTCAATGCACACGCTCATATATTTGATCGTTCGTCATCATCGGTGGCGAAATATTGGAATTATTGGAATATACAGGTTGACTGTGTGCAGCGCCACATCTACCTACATGCATTGTTGGTCGATTTACCTTATCGAGAGCGCGGAATAGAAG
Source organism: Macrocentrus cingulum (assembly GCA_002156465.1). Taxonomy (NCBI): domain Eukaryota; kingdom Metazoa; phylum Arthropoda; class Insecta; order Hymenoptera; family Braconidae; genus Macrocentrus; species Macrocentrus cingulum. Next base: position 7,313 of record MVJL01006595.1, on the reverse strand, counting down.
AATATTTTTGACGCTCTCGCTCAGCCTCTGCCTCTGCTCGTCACTCTTTGGATGCACCGCCTGGAAAAAGTATGATAAATATTTATTTAGTCAAGTCAACTCTTCAGTCTGTTATGATAAAAAAAAAAAATATATTAGCCAACATCAAATATTTAATTAATCACGTGTATACTTGACTTTTACAAAAGCATGGTATTTTAATTGTTCTTTCGCGCATGTCTCGACACTTCTTACATCGACCCTTTTTCTTTTTTGCCCACACAAAAACTAGGTCTATATTTCACTGCTCAGAGACGCAAGAGAGACAGAGATCTTGTGTGTTTTGGCTATCTACTGCGCATTTACGTCGTTGGCGGGAAATGATGCTGTCACACAATATCGACATTGATTAATTTGACGCGTGTGTGCATCATTGGAATAATGAATAGTGTCATTTTAATCACGGTGATGGTACATATATAAATTAAAAAGACTCGCTGGGTCCCCTATCTATTGGTCAACTTGTCAACGTCGCTTGAATAGTCCCATCGGTATACACATTATATGTATATGTCGCCGGGTTATCGAGCATAAGCTCTGACGTCATAAAGGCTTTTATCGCACGCATGATCGGGCAAGGCAAACCTTTTGTAATTCTCAAAGAGGCTCAGATGTCCAGGTCGCGGAGAAATACATCGACTGTACGAGGGAAAATAAATTCTTTAAAAAATTATTTCATGTTCTAGTAAAACAAAATAGGAAAAAATTTTTTTAAAAAAATATAACATTATAAATTTGTCAGAATTTGATGGATATTTTAATTGGAGAACTCACCTTGGTACCCTCGTCCTCTTCATCCTCCTCCGGATCATAAGTCTCGGCAAATACACTCTTTCTGCGAATAGCAAATCGACCAACTGGTGGCTCTAAAATGCAAAAATATAAATGCATTAGTATAAATTCTAGGTAATCAGGCGCTGAGATGACTTGATTTAGGCTCATCAGTTAAAGTCTGTTGAGAAATATATATCTCGCAGGAAATCTCGACACTTAATCAACTAAATTATACTAATGAGAGTACCAACGGTTGTTTATAATTTAAAAATATCTCGTTGATAACCTCGTTAATTGATTAATTCAATCTATTACTCGATAAAGTCGGTATTTCAACCACAGGAATAAAGTTAGCAAGAAGTTGGTTAGACATCTATAAATATCAAAGACTAAAGGTGAGCGAGTTAAGGAATGCACAATTGTTGAATGCCATGAAAGTTCGTGCCAATTAGATGAAAATTTAATGATGCTACTTTTTATAATGATAAAAATAGAGGAAAAATAATAAATAAAATTTCTCACCTTCCTCGACCGACTCGTCGGGTGTTGATGAGCACGTAGCATTTGGTGGGATCAACATCGTTTGTCGATTGTCACGGAGCCGAGTGAAAAAGTCAACGGCATAGTCGATTATGTCACCGGGTTGCTCGAGGAGATAACTGATTGTAAATTCAAGGAGGATGTTCCTCAGGTCGTCCGGCACGGTGATCTTGCCAGCGTTTCTTTGGCAACTCATCGTTGAGCCCGGAGAAAATCGAAGCCAACCGCCGCGGAGTGAACTCGTGCGCCAAGCACGAGAAACCGTGCACTAATACACTGTCTTGTTATTATTATGCTACTTATTCTCACGCTATTCGGACAGAAGCCGCAGTCTTCCTCAGTCACGAGTCGTCCTCCAAAAGAATACACCACTTCACGCGATGGCACTCGTTTCAGGCGTCTCTGATGTACGATACAGTATTGTCCTCTACCTTAAATTCCCGAGGATATTCGTTCCGTGTCCTTCACCCCTCGCGACAGCCGAGGCAATTGGTCTTCTATCACAGAGTCACACTGATATTATGCCAACATTCATTGATTTCAACTCACGTCATACTTCCTATCGCTCCTGAGATTCGTGACGACTCGGATCAAGACTTTTTTTGTGATAAGACAAAACCGTGAAACACCCACACACGACTTGACGACTCGACGACTGCCTGCTTGTTCCGTGTAAAAAATGGCGACTGCGCTGTCGATAAGCGTGATTTTGTTGCAGTGATATGTCAGATTGTGGAATTGTCTACTATCGGAGCTGAGGATTTTCAATTTTTTTGGGGGGCGCTCTAATCGCGCGATATCTTCGCAGCAGCTAGTGATGGTCTGATGGTACTATAGAATTGACGACAGTTGTTTCTGGTAACGTAGGAAATCAGTGACTCTCAAGGCCTTTACAAAGTGATTTACATATATAACTCAATATAAGGTCGTAACCGTATAGTCACTAAGAGATTCAACCAATTATAACACCCGGACACCCGGATTTTCCCCGCTACATTCAGACGGAAGCCAGAGCTGAATTTCGTATGGTTGAAATTCTTAATGACTACGACCGTATGTAAATCCGTGTGTGAAGGCCTTCAGATTTGTTGTTGTTGCAAGCATCTGCTTCATAACCGGTTTTTTAAAAACTGCCAAGTCTTATCTATCGGTATTATGTGAATTACGTGGAATTATTGTTGTTTGAATTAACATCTAATAGCAAATTAAAGTGCCATTTTGTTTTTATTAACTTGCCTTTTTCGAGTACTGAGAATATTAAAAAAATTTTGCACATTGCTAAGGATAATAACGCATATGCTTCACACATTTATGTGATGAATTTTCTTCTTTTTATGTGTCAGAATGAGTTTAAAATGTAGAAATACTAAGCCGGATTGCTTAAGAAATTGTTCATACGTCAATGCTGAGAATACGACCCATATAATTCGGGGCGATATTTTTAAAACTGGTTCAAACTATTGGTTACATGCTACCCGAACATGTAGCAAAAGTAAGTATATATCGTTGAATGAAAGTATCTTAGGCCGTATATAAATAAAATAAAGTGGATATATAACTTTCTGGTTGGCCCGTGTCGTTATAGTTGATGAATTACGGGATAAATAATTGTGATGCCATACTTTCATGTGAAAGATACTTTTCTTCAACGGCGCTCACTTCTGACACATGATAAGGTATAGCGTATTGCCAATAGTCTCCACCAGTTCGGAAAATGTGGGCCTTAACTGTGGGTTGTCCTCCCAGTATCGGCACATGAACTTATTTCTGCAATCGACGCAATCTCGCGTGTAAAATGCATACAGAGGCACATTGTAACCCTATAAATTCTCTTATACATTTCGCCATCAGTCATATTTCGTCTTTTCCAGATGGTAGCCCATTAACAGACGGTTGTATAATCTTTGTGGTTCGAATCCATAAAATGGTGGGTCCGCTAGGGTTAATATATTCCAGAACAAGACTCCGCACATCTCACTGGATAGTAAATGTCCTATGTTGAATGTTGACTCGATTGCCATCCACTTGATTGACAACGGGGCACCCCTCTGTTTACGATGATAATCGGTGTTACAGAGTTTTTTTGCCAATCTGGAATCGCATATATTTTGACTATATTATTGTCCGCCAACAAAATATTTTTCTTGAAGAATATTGTTATTTTTTTCCGAAAGCGAATATCAATTTTATTTCAATGTCGGCATATCCAGCTTTTTTCGAGAGAATTTATTCTAGTCTACTATATTATTATACTTACATTGGACATGAATATGCACCCAACATAATTCCAATTGGGTGTAGATGTTTTTCTCAATTTTAGGGCCGCGGTATGCACAACCGTAGAATGCATCAATGTCGTTATAGGTGTGGCATTTTGGAGGATGAATTTATTGAAATACTGCCCACCTTTTTTTGAGTCCGTTAATTCAGTTTGATATAAATTCGTAATCAGTAGCATAAATTATTATTGATGGAATATCATCGTATTTAAATGCGCCGCGTGATAAAAATAAAACGAACCGAGTTATACTGATGCTATATATAGGATATACATAGTAAAATTCTATTGCCACATCACCTGTGTAGTCCACTTCTATATTTAGAAGTAATGTAGATTCAGCCTCATTTGTCACTAGCTGATGATGTCAGCGTGGGGAAACTGAAAAATATGTTTAACTGTATAGCTGAATATATTATCAAATTTTAGGTGACTATTGGACTTTCTAATGCTTATCCCATATCAATGTGTAATGTGTTTCGCACTAGAGCGAAAAAAAGAGCATTTTCGGCATTTGTTACAAAAAAAAATAGTGTGCAGCACGTGCGCAATAGCGGCAATTTCGCACTTGCCACACAATATACTATTATAAAATCTGATTTAATAAAATTTCATCTAGGGCGTAAAATGCAATTTTCCGCCCTTGGGTCTAAAATTTTACTTCACGCTCTGAAGCCAAGGCTAAAATGATCGTGACAAAATGAACTACTTCACGCCCTACAAAGGCGCGCGAAATGGGACGCTTTACGCGCAGGTGTGTTAAAATTTTCTTCTTGAGAACATGTATTTAACGATTATTTTGAACAGTTTTGACAGTACGCATTTTTGTAGTTGGAGCTACCTATATATATAATCGTCACTCAGATATCCAAGAATAACGCAGTCGCGAAGCTGCAGCATAATAAATAATAAGTTTGTAGAGACAAAATAATGAGCATCAACGGTGAACTTGGGATGAAATAAATTTGTAAATAAATTTGTAAATCACGTTTCTTTTACTTTCAATATTCAGTCAGAATTGTTAAGTCATACAGTATTTATATGGATGATCAGGCTCAGCAGTATATTTTTTCTAACTCATTGTATTAAAACATTCAATCGTACAAACAAAAAATACAACATAAAAGAAATTGCTTTTTTTTTCTTGGAACTACAAAACAATTTACCAAATAGTCATATGGTAATAGTTCTGTATAGTTTTTGATATATAGCTTTATATGTTGACTTCCGCCGTTGTTTATGATGCAGGGTTCTACGGCCGATTCTGCAAAGCCTGTCATTCATCATCGTTTGCGAACACTGATGACGAAATTTTGTTTACTTTTTCATATTGAAAAACTATACAAAAAATTTAAAAATTACTCATTAAAAGTTTATAGCACTGTTAGCTCTATTAATAAGAAAAATCTATTCTAAAATTATTAGTAAGATAACTTTCCATACTAATAATCATCACTTTTTGAAAAATGCTCTGATATAGATTTCAAAAAATACAATGTTCATTGGTATAACGAAGAACAAACAAAAACTAAAACCCTTTTGTTAATGACCTCTATCATCGAAAAGTAGTATCGCGAAATACAATATTTATATATACATAATGAGAGAAAAATTCCTCTATTGAATAAGAAAAAATTAATGGAACTGTGTACGGGAAAAATATTTATAGTAAATTTTGGTAATACTCAATGTATATGGTTTACTTATGTACTTATGCAGATAAAAATTTTTCTCAGCAGATCCAACCCCTGTGCCAGTCATGTTTTGGGTAGGATCAGAGTTGAGATATGTCACTTTTCCCGGTACGTTAGAGGGATTGACCCAAATCGACCGATTGACCTTGAAAAATTGTATATATGGATTTAATTTACTTTTTTTGGCAGATATCGCAAAAACGAGTAGACTTCAGAGATTCTTGTAAGAAATCTTTCTTTTATAGCTCGTAAATTTTTTATATGAAAAAATACTATAGAAATATTTTATATATAAATTTTATTGCTATTGAATTACAGTTGGATAAAAAGAACATATATTTCAAAATTTCGACACTGGCAAATTGTATACTACATTCTTTTTAATTTCAATGATTCCCAAAAAACTAAGAAATTTTAAAAAATTTCGCAGAGAATTTTTCACAGCTCTTTAAATTTTCTACAGAAGAAATCTGTAGGTGTATATATATTTTTCTATAGGTATATATGTATTTGAATCGCGCAGTTTTCATCTTATAAGATATCAGAATTATTATATTTTGTCAGTCGTTTCGGAGAAATAAATTTTTTAAATTGCGAAAAAATGTATCGATCCTTATGACATATAACCTGAAAATTGTTGCGTTAAATTATGAAAAAAATACGTCCCCCATCGAAATGTTGATGAAAACAACTGTGTAGTACGTACTTAAATAATGAAGCAGTATAAGAGAAGTTGTGCGACATTTTTGCGGCATTTACATGCGAGATATTTAAAAGTGATGAAAATATATCAAACAACAATGTAAAAAACCCGTGATTAAACAAAATTTCCAAAAGTAAATTATTTTTTCACTAGAATAAATTCTTTAATAATAATATATTCTATTTTGAGGTTGAAAATATTTAAATTTGGATTGTAACTATACCCAAAAATGCCTGAAAATAGAAGCTTGATCTTTTAAACATTTTTCTTTCGTCAAGTTGGTATAGCACTCATGCTTTATAAGCATTTAAGGACGCAAATTAGACAAAAATATCGAAAGCAAAAACCTTATAAAGTCTATGTTCTGACTTTTGGGCAAGGTCGACTTTGTCATTGTGCGTCTAACGCGCTAAATTTTGCTACAAAAATATCGAAAGCAAAAACCTTATAAAGTCTATGTTCTGACTTTTGGGCAAGGTCGACTTTGTCATTGTGCGTCTAACGCGCTAAATTTTGCGCCCAACCGTTCGTACGCTTCATTATCTGCTATAGTACAAGGCTGTATTTTGTCCACGGGGCTGTGATGATAAATAGTCCAAGCGGCAGGGTCACGGATCACTATGCGAAGAGATCGGGACTTCAACTATTGGTTATCGGTTAACCAATAACTTAAATAAAAACCGCTGCTCGGTCAGAAGCGGCAAATCCCGGCCTAGCTGGGTGAAAAAGTACAACTTCCGGTTTATCGGCCGACTAATACTTATGTGAAGCCGCAGGGTCATAAAATTTTAATATGTTTTCCGGGATGGGTCCCAAAATCGATACGACCCGGTCAGAAGCGCGAAATCCGTGCCTAAAGGTCATTCAGAAGAGCGCGAAATCCAGGTTCCCGCGAAATTTGCCCAAAACGCCAGGGTAATAACTATGTGAAGCCGCCGGTCAATATAGTCTTAATAATCTTATAAAGTCTATGTTCTGACTTTTGGGCAAGGTCGACTTTGTCATTGTGCGTCTAACGCGCTAAATTTTGCTATAGTACAAGGCTGTATTTTGTCCACGGGGCTGTGATGATAAAAGGCATCCGAAAAATATCAGCCAAACTTATAATATTTTCCGTTGGAAGTTTATTTTTGTAGTTCTAGAGAGGAAAGATTCGTTATGTGTTCAAAGATGATGGATTATTTGGCAGAGGGATTAGAACGACGTTTTACTTACTGTGAAAAATGCACGGTCGGTTAAATATGTATATGTACATGTGTACGGTGCCCGCGCGGCGCATTTAATC
>MVJL01006591.1:0-28267 GCA_002156465.1 Macrocentrus cingulum | reverse complement strand
CAATACGTTTTTCATTGATTCTTCAGTTTGCATTCTACTCGATTTAATCATTTTATGTTTTCGGCGAACTGCATCGCTAGCTTCAGTAATTTGTCGAAGTATATCTTTTTGGAGCAAAATTCATGCTAGACATAGTGATATGTGCACAGTTGAATAATAACTGTCATTCTCAGACGATTTGTGGTCTATTTATACTAATGAAACAGTCAAATCCTTTCCGATATCGACCATTTTCGAGTTCTCTATCTTTATCAATTACAAGAAAACCATGTCTATTCTCATTCCAACATGCTGAGCATAATTCTTTAAATTGTGCAAAGGTCATGTCAGTATTGACATGATCATCATAAATATGCTTCAAATTCATTTCATCTTGCCGAAAGAGTATTAATAAATTAGCGTTATCTCGTACAAGATGTTTGGGTATACGAGCATAGGTCTAACAAAGATAGAAACTATCAACATCTTTGTGACGACCCATACAGAAAAATGCTCGAATATTATCCTGTTTTTCGCATGCTACATCATCGAATATCATAATCGAATTGGGTCGTGCGCTTTCAGGATTTACGACCTCTTCATGATCACTGTACGGATAATATCCAACCCCTTCTACCGGTTTCAACATTTTTTCCAAGAATTGATACTTTGGTTGATTTAGAGATTTCGAATACACATACACATTTTCAAATCTTAAACCATTGGGATGCACAATAAGGGCAAAAAGAGCATTCGTTTTACCACAGTTTGACGGTCCACATATAACTGCTCTCACACTATTCGGTAATAAATCACCATGCCGTTTTTCCTGTTTCTTAACATTTTTCTGCACCAAGTCATCGAAATTAATTACTGGCAATTTCGATTTCTGATCTTTGAACTCCATAGTCTAGATCTAGATTGTAACTGATGGGTAAGCTATAATACCTCCGTATTTATACGATTTGTTTACTTGGCAATTTCGATTTCTGATCTTTGAACTCCATAGTCTAGATCTAGATTGTAACTGATGGGTAAGCTATAATACCTCCGTATTTATACGATTTGTTTATTTGTTGTTGAGCATCGGTCATAAACAGATCGATGCGAATGTGTAAAGGACGTGGAATAGTGAACAATTTAATCAACAAGCTACCGATTGAGTTACATGCTTTGTTGTTGAGCATCGGTCATAAACAGATCGATGCGAATGTGTAAAGGACGTGGAATAGTGAACAATTTAATCAACAAGCTACCGATTGAGTTACATGCACCCGGCTACCAGTATTGTGGACCTGGTACCAAATTACAGAAACGACTTGCTCGTGGCGATCCTGGAATTAATCCTCTTGACCGGGCGTGTAGGGAGCACGATATTGCTTATTCAAAAAACCCTGGAAACATCACAGCTCGCAATACTGCAGATGAAGTACTTGCTGAGAAAGCTTGGAATCGAGTAGGCGCTAAGGACTCAAGTCTACGTGGAAAAGCTGTCGCTTGGGGAATAACAAATACTATGAAAATTAAATCGAAGCTCGGAATGAGTCTCAAAAAGGCGGTAAGGAATAAAACAAACAAGAAAAAGGAGCGTGTCAAGCATTTGAAGAAAGTCAAATGTGGTAGTGCTCCGAAATCTTCAATGCGAAAAAATATTCGAGCAGTGGAATAAAACAAACAAGAAAAAGGAGCGTGTCAAGCATTTGAAGAAAGTCAAATGTGGTAGTGCTCCGAAATCTTCAATGCGAAAAAATATTCGAGCAGCGAAAAATGCATTGAAACCTGGTGTTTGTTTCATTAAAACAGCACTGAAAAGAGCACGCGAAGCAGTTAAACAAGCTGGAGGAAAAAAGAAGATACAATTACCACGGATTCTTCAATGCGAAAAAATATTCGAGCAGCGAAAAATGCATTGAAACCTGGTGTTTGTTTCATTAAAACAGCACTGAAAAGAGCACGCGAAGCAGTTAAACGAGCTGGAGGAAAAAAGAAGATACAATTAGCACGGATTTTACCAGTACCATCGAAGATGGGGGGTTTCCTACCATTCTTCACACCACTTTTTACTGGACTGGGAGCTACTGGAGCTTCAGCAGGTGTAAAAATGCATTGAAACCTGGTGTTTGTTTCATTAAAACAGCACTGAAAAGAGCACGCGAAGCAGTTAAACGAGCTGGAGGAAAAAAGAAGATACAATTACCACGGATTTTACCAGTACCATCGAAGATGGGGGGTTTCCTACCATTCTTCACACCACTTTTTACTGGACTGGGAGCTACTGGAGCTTCAGCAGGTGGCTCACGGATTTTACCAGTACCATCGAAGATGGGGGGTTTCCTACCATTCTTCACACCACTTTTTACTGGACTGGGAGCTACTGGAGCTTCAGCAGGTGGCGCTGCGGGTATTTCAAAAGCTGTGAACGCCGCTGTTTCCTACCATTCTTCACACCACTTTTTACTGGACTGGGAGCTACTGGAGCTTCAGCAGGTGGCGCTGCGGGTATTTCAAAAGCTGTGAACGCCGCAAAAGCTGCCAAAACTGAACTTGATAAAGCTAAACGTCATAATAGAACAATGGAAGCGCTAGCTGTAGGAAAAGGATTATTTCTGTAACCATACAAAACTTTTCCTACCATTCTTCACACCACTTTTTACTGGACTGGGAGCTACTGGAGCTTCAGCAGGTGGCGCTGCGGGTATTTCAAAAGCTGTGAACGCCGCGAAAGCTGCCAAAACTGAACTTGATAAAGCTAAACGTCATAATAGAACAATGGAAGCGCTAGCTGTAGGAAAAGGATTATTTCTGTAACCATACAAATAAAGCTGCCAAAACTGAACTTGATAAAGCTAAACGTCATAATAGAACAATGGAAGCGCTAGCTGTAGGAAAAGGATTATTTCTGTAACCATACAAAACAGGTCTCGGTCTACATATCAATACAAAAAACTTATAAATATAATAGAACAATGGAAGCGCTAGCTGTAGGAAAAGGATTATTTCTGTAACCATACAAAACAGGTCTCGGTCTACATATCAATACAAAAAACTTATAAAGCTACCACACCGAGCACTTACTGATATAGATTTGTTGAAATATGCCAAGATTATGGAAATTCCCCATTTTCGAGGTGTTTACTCAAAAAACTTATAAAGCTACCACACCGAGCACTTACTGATATAGATTTGTTGAAATATGCCAAGATTATGGAAATTCCCCATTTTCGAGGTGTTTACATGAGGAATGATTTACCTAAGCGAGGTCCGAAGGAAAATGAGGCAGCCATAGTAAATCTTGATGATAAAAATGGACCAGGAACGTTGGGTTGCATATAGACAAATGGGTAGTAACATCAATTATTTCGATAGTTTTGGTAATCTCCAACCACCAAATGATTTAATGAAGTATTTCGGTAGTGATAGTAGTTGCATATAGACAAATGGGTAGTAACATCAATTATTTCGATAGTTTTGGTAATCTCCAACCACCAAATGATTTAATGAAGTATTTCGGTAGTGATAGTAGCATTGAATATAATTATAAACGATTTCAGAAATATAATACCGTAATCTGTGAACATTTATGTCTAAAGTTTCTCTGTGGTCTGCTATAAAAGCTTATACGTAGCCTTTCAGCTTTCAGTTAGTGATGATGAGTGACTCGTTCGTCTTAACGTTGTCAGGCAGATCCTCTGTACTCGAGGTTGCTATAAAAGCTTATACGTAGCCTTTCAGCTTTCAGTTAGTGATGATGAGTGACTCGTTCGTCTTAACGTTGTCAGGCAGATCCTCTGTACTCGAGGCTTACTATTTTCCACCAATTGAATTGTCGGCAGACAAGAATTATGCATTGGGCCTTGTAGGATTATTAACTTTTAATTCTATTCCAAACATCGACGAACGTTACTATTTTCCACCAATTGAATTGTCGGCAGACAAGAATTATGCATTGGGCCTTGTAGGATTATTAACTTTTAATTCTATTCCAAACATCGACGAACGGAATAATAAATTTTAAGTCGGTAAACATGTTATTGCTCTTCCTACGGGAAGTTATGAGATTGATTTAACTTTTAATTCTATTCCAAACATCGACGAACGGAATAATAAATTTTAAGTCGGTAAACATGTTATTGCTCTTCCTACGGGAAGTTATGAGATTGATGACATTGAAAATTATCTATCAAACATCGACGAACGGAATAATAAATTTTAAGTCGGTAAACATGTTATTGCTCTTCCTACGGGAAGTTATGAGATTGATGACATTGAAAATTATCTACAACAAACAATGTCTGATGAAAATATTATCGTAAATATCAAACCAAATAATAATAACTTATGTAGTGAAATAAATTGTAATCAACTAATCGATTTTATACCTAATGATTCTATTGGACGATTATTTGGATTCACTCGTCGTCTTTTAGAACCTAACAAGTCGCATATTTCTGATTTACCGGTTTCGATTCTCAAAGTAAATTCGCTCGGTGTTGAATGTAACATTACAACAGGAGCCTACAATAATAACCGTTTAATACATACTATCCATGAATTCTTTCCGAATGCTCCTCCAGGATATAAGATCGTTGAAGTACCAGCGCAGATCATTTATCTTCCTCAATAATAACCGTTTAATACATACTATCCATGAATTCTTTCCGAATGCTCCTCCAGGATATAAGATCGTTGAAGTACCAGCGCAGATCATTTATCTTCCTATCGCCCTAAAGACAATATCACACTTACAGTTAAGGCTTACCGATCAAGACGGTGAACTTGTAAATTTTCGTAACGAAATCATAACAATACGATTGCATATAAAGTCTCAATAATGGGTATTGTGTATCAGAGTAAGATTGGGCGGAGCTATATAAGCACACCACAATGGGAAAAAAGCATCAGTCGTCAAGTGCTATCGAAAGGGCTAACACGTCAGAACATTCTTATCAGAGTAAGATTGGGCGGAGCTATATAAGCACACCACAATGGGAAAAAAGCATCAGTCGTCAAGTGCTATCGAAAGGGCTAACACGTCAGAACATTCTGTTTCTGAAGAGTCTGGGTCTCAAGCTACGCGAGCGAAGAACACTTACAAAATAGAAGTCCGATTTTTGCTATCGAAAGGGCTAACACGTCAGAACATTCTGTTTCTGAAGAGTCTGGGTCTCAAGCTACGCGAGCGAAGAACACTTACAAAATAGAAGTCCGATTTTGCTGTATAATTATAACCAAACGGATACCATCATGGAGGAAATTCTGGCGCTTTCTCAAGCTACGCGAGCGAAGAACACTTACAAAATAGAAGTCCGATTTTGCTGTATAATTATAACCAAACGGATACCATCATGGAGGAAATTCTGGCGCTTCAAAAACGCATAATCTTTGATGAGTCTGTGGCTCATTATGAGATTCATGCTCATCAAGCTTTCGGATCGTCAACTTTTAATAATAATGATGAAATACGAATGTCTGTTCAACATCAGGATCTATGTATACTACCTATCCGTAGTTCATTACATATTACTGGAAGATTAACGATCTTTTAATAATAATGATGAAATACGAATGTCTGTTCAACATCAGGATCTATGTATACTACCTATCCGTAGTTCATTACATATTACTGGAAGATTAACGAAAGAAGATGGAAAAACCGCTACGACAACTGTCAAATTTGTGAATAATGCGTTGTGTCATTTATTTTCCGTAGTTCATTACATATTACTGGAAGATTAACGAAAGAAGATGGAAAAACCGCTACGACAACTGTCAAATTTGTGAATAATGCGTTGTGTCATTTATTTGAAGAAATGAGATACGAACTTAACGGAATTAAAATCGATAGATGCAAAAATGTTAGTATAACAACGCTTATGAAGAACTACGTTTCAATGGATAAAGGACAAAAACCTGTAATGGAAAATGCTGGATGGTACCACGAGGCTGATGGTATCTCAATTATGAAGAACTACGTTTCAATGGATAAAGGACAAAAACCTGTAATGGAAAATGCTGGATGGTACCACGAGGCTGATGGTATCTCAATCACCAATGCAGATGAATATTTCGATATTTTCATACCATTGAGCTTCATATTTGGATTTGCTGAAGATTATCGTCGAATTATTGTCAATGCAAATCTCAATCACCAATGCAGATGAATATTTCGATATTTTCATACCATTGAGCTTCATATTTGGATTTGCTGAAGATTATCGTCGAATTATTGTCAATGCAAAACATGAACTAATTTTGACTCGTTCAAACACTGATACCAATGCAGTTGTACACACTACTGAAGAAAAATATAAAATTAACTTGGCTAAAATTGAATGGCTGATACCATACATCAAAGTATCAGATCAACGGAAAATTCAACTGCTGAATCTCATATCAAAAGATCCAGCAATACCAATCAGCTATCGAACGTGGGAATTATATGAATTTACATCAAAGTATCAGATCAACGGAAAATTCAACTGCTGAATCTCATATCAAAAGATCCAGCAATACCAATCAGCTATCGAACGTGGGAATTATATGAATACCCTTTACTGCCTTCAGCATCAAAACATGTATGGGTCGTAAAGACTTCATCGCAACTTGAAAAAACCACGATATATTATAGTTGGATTTCAAACAAATCGAAAAAATAAAACTACCGCAAATTTTAGCCAGTTTGACCATTGTAATATTCGTGATGTTAAACTTTTTTTAAGTTCTTTATAGTTGGATTTCAAACAAATCGAAAAAATAAAACTACCGCAAATTTTAGCCAGTTTGACCATTGTAATATTCGTGATGTTAAACTTTTTTTAAGTTCACAGAGTTATCCATATGGAAATCTTAATTTAAATATCACTCAAAATCAGTATGCATTGCTTAACTGCTGAATCTCATATCAAAAGATCCAGCAATACCAATCAGCTATCGAACGTGGGAATTATATGAATACCCTTTACTGCCTTCAACATCAAAACATGTATGGGTTGTAATGACTTCATCGCAACTTGAAAAACCACGATATATTATAGTTGGATTTCAAACAAATCGAAAAAATAAAACTACCGCAAATTTTAGCCAGTTTGACCATTTGACTTCATCGCAACTTGAAAAACCACGATATATTATAGTTGGATTTCAAACAAATCGAAAAAATAAAACTACCGCAAATTTTAGCCAGTTTGACCATTATAATATTCGTGATGTTAAACTTTTTTTAAATTCACAGAGTTATCCATATGGAAATCTTAATTTAAATATCACTCAAAATCAGTATGCATTGCTATACGATATGTATGTCAATTTCCAGTCTTCATACTATGGTTGTAATATTCGTGATGTTAAACTTTTTTTAAGTTCACAGAGTTATCCATATGGAAATCTTAATTTAAATATCACTCAAAATCAGTATGCATTGCTATACGATATGTATGTCAATTTCCAGTCTTCATACTATGGTGAAGAGCCTGAACCTTGGTTAAACAAAGCTGATTTTATTAAGTATGCACCTCTAATTGTAATCGATTGTTCAAAACAGAATGAGTCCCTGAAATCTGGTCCAGTTGATGTTAACCTTGGTTAAACAAAGCTGATTTTATTAAGTATGCACCTCTAATTGTAATCGATTGTTCAAAACAGAATGAGTCCCTGAAATCTGGTCCAGTTGATGTTCGTCTTGAGTTTGGGGCAGATCAGGCGTTTCCTGGTAATACAGCTGCATACTGTCTGATTCTACATGATCGTATCATTGAGTATAATCCAATAAGTGCTCATGTAAGAAAATGGCAGATCAGGCGTTTCCTGGTAATACAGCTGCATACTGTCTGATTCTACATGATCGTATCATTGAGTATAATCCAATAAGTGCTCATGTAAGAAAAGTATCTTGATTTTTTTTTTCAAATAACTACAATATTAATAATCATGTCAGTGCGATTTGATGAAACATTGAATAATCCAATAAGTGCTCATGTAAGAAAAGTATCTTGATTTTTTTTTTCAAATAACTACAATATTAATAATCATGTCAGTGCGATTTGATGAAACATTGAACCAAATCTATGTATTATACGCTTGGGATTATGCGTACAGAGCCGCTCGCCGTGGAGCATGGGAAGAATGTGCACGAGATCGAGATCGGTTTCAACGTAGAATTCAATCTGTAGGTATAATTTTAAACGCTGTGTTAGAGAAAAAATATAATCATTATCTGAGCAATAATTGAATGAAATAAAAACTGGTTTCAACGTAGAATTCAATCTGTAGGTATAATTTTAAACGCTGTGTTAGAGAAAAAATATAATCATTATCTGAGCAATAATTGAATGAAATAAAAACAAATTTAAGGTATAAAAAATAAATTATTTATTTTATAAACCTTATTCTAATCTACGTTTAAGATATTGTTGGTTTATTCACTCGCAACCATTGCTTCAAAGCTTGTACATTCTCATACGCACATACATAGTGATTAAGCACACCAAATGTATAATGGTCATCACAATTTCGTGGAGTAACCATTTTACGCAAAGACGGACAGCCTAAATCATCTATATTCACAACAATCTTTGAATATCCAATCATTTTTTGAATCCATTTTTTCTTCTCAGCACCCTTGACATACACAGCACTCACATTTTCAACATTGTGAGAGATGTTTTTCTTCTTGATTTATTTTTCAAGGCTGAGTAACGTGAGGGTTGATAGCTTACTTATCTATTGCTACTCTAAGTGAAAAATTAGAGACCTATAAAAAATTCATGTTTTCTACAGGGTATGATTTTCGTCACTCTCACTAAGTAATCCGAGAGTTCCTTAATCCAACAGGAACATTTCCCATGTAGAAATTCAAAAATTATGATCAAAAAAAAACATAAATTTTAAATCGTGTGCAAAATTGGCGATCAATTACGAAATTTATTTGTCAGATTTAAAATATGTAAAACGCGCTCTTTTCAGTCTATAGTATGACAATAAATAATGTCCCAAGTTTATAGATCTAAAAATGATTTAGATAATTTTGGACTTTAAAAACCCATTTAGGACTTAAAACCCATTTGATAAAACCTTTAAAAACTACAACACATGCGATCAAGCTTATGATATATAAGTAGCAAAAAAAATAGCTTATAAAATGGCCTTAGATTTAGAATAGGAATCTCTTCAATAACACTTAAGTTAATGGTCTAGACCAATCTTTTGAAGCCCTAGAATTATTCACATAATATTGAAATATAATAACATTTTATGTAAATCCACTTGTGTATTAAACAGTACAGAAGCTACCGTTTCTAAAATCAAAGATAGTACATAAGCGCAAATACACTTAGTTAATATCACTCGAATTTAACAGTAACTCTGTAAGTTTACCGGAATCAAGCGAATTTGTCGGGCTCACTGGACACTCAGCACTATCATATTTTGCATTCGAAATCAACTCCATCGATTTTCGATCATCCATTTTTTGCGCAATCTCGTAGGCCATCAAACCATCCTTATTCTTAATGTCTTTACTGACTCTCATATCTAGCAATTCTTCCACCAGCTCGTGGTCCTCCTTCTTTACCGCTATATGTGAAACGGTATCTCCTTCATTATTTTGGGCGTCCAACTCTGCTCCCATGGCTGTCATCCTACTGATCAAAGAGTCA
The DNA here is from genome assembly GCA_002156465.1 of Macrocentrus cingulum. Lineage (NCBI taxonomy): Eukaryota > Metazoa > Arthropoda > Insecta > Hymenoptera > Braconidae > Macrocentrus > Macrocentrus cingulum. The sequence goes on along the minus strand of MVJL01006591.1, from coordinate 18,635 downwards.
GCCATTGCTCCGTTTTGCTCCTTTGCCGCGGTGTGTAGACACGTGTCTCCGTCTTTAGTCTTGAGCCGAAGAATGGATTTAAGGTCTTCACAATCATCAATACTCTCAAATATTCTCTCAAAAACACTGTCCATGTCAGAGGCAGCGATAGCATGGAATATCGGACGATTATAGTCGCAAAGATTTGCCCCAAAAATGTCATTTAATGTCTTGGAGTCCATTTTCAGGGAGAATGTTACTTATTGACGTCCCGAAGAATATTAATATACCGTCCCACTGGACACTTCTTATATAGTCATGTGATATCAATGAATTGATAAACAAACAGTTGGGTTTTCCCACAGGTCAAATGTTATCGTGTACTTCATTCCCGTTTCTTTTATCAAGACATGTAACTACTGCAAATAACTCAAAATTATAATAGAGCCTTCAGCAGCGATCTCGTGAAATATATGAGTGCCAGTTGATGGTACTTTTCCAAAAATATCTATAATAGTAGCAGGATCCATTTTTTTAAAGGAAATTACAGGTATTAAAGTTATAACTTGAATTCTCATAGCAATACAATATTTGCACAATTTTTACTTAACAATCACACTTAATACTTTAATACATCCCAGCCCTTTTTGTTTCACAGTGAAGAATAATCATTTTAAATTATTGTTACAAGTTAGTATCTCTCCGTTTTCACTGATAAGAACTTTAGTTACTGGTTAACCAAAGGCCATTTGTTTCCTGCCCACGCAACATTTGTACCGATGCATGCGGGAGTTAAATAAACTACCAAATCCAAAATAAAAAATTTAATTATTAAAGACTTATTTTCTAATACTAACCTTATAATTTGTACAAATAAGTGATAATAATTGGAAAGATACAACTAACTTTAGGTCCTAAGCGACTAATTCTTATCAAGATATATTTTTACCAAGTAATAGGATAATACATAGAGATCAGAGCGGCAAAACGATCCAAACTTTTGCTGTTGCATTTTTTCGAGCGTATGTGGCAATGATACGACTCCTGTAGCTTCTAATTGGTTAGCACACATATCTAATGCACAAAATACATCAGAACTGCCAACACCTTTGAGACAATGCACCATCATAGGAGGAAATTCCTTATCAACCGCTTGTTTCTTCAAATGGACATACATTTTATTAACAAAGTTATAAAACTCTACAAAAGCAGCTGGATGATGTTCAAAACTTTCTCTCGGCCAAGCAGTATACTGATAATGAAAAATTGGACGGCTCTGCTTGACCTTAGGTCCAGTTTTACTTAAAGTCAAAATAGTTAAAGTATAGTAAGGAAAAATTGCAATTTTCCAAGTCTTAACCCTAAATTTCTTGCTCACCAAGGTATAACGTTCCTTAGAAGACCAATATTGATAGATGTTGTCACTTAAACGGCACGTCATCACTATGATTGGGATTTGGTTGTCCCACACTGCTTGCCAAAACACGTCACTGTTTTTTTGAGATGGATTTTTGATGAACAGGAATTTTCGGTGGATATCGTAACTATCAACAAAGGTTGCCTTCAGGCTTTCTTCATCGTTGAACTTCTCACGACGAAGGTATTGTACAATGGGCAGACAGCTGATCTGATTGGACTTGTGGGTCACTTCATCTCGCTCCAAACTGATAGAGTTGAACTCCTCTACTATGCGGGTCTGTATATTTGGCTGTTCCATGAAGCGGAGGAACTCATTAGCGTTCATGGTTGTGGCGCAATTAATATTCGACGAGCGTATTCTATAAGAAAGAAAAAAACTATGGGAGTTAACTGGCGAAAACAGCTTCTTCCTGGAGCAGTTGTTTGTAAACTAATATTATTTTGTAGCAAAAGGCCTTTTTATACCCTAGTGAAACTACGCACGAAGTCGTAAATTAAATTAAATAACCACCTGTGGCTAATGACTTGAATTATTCAACATAAACAGGGTATTCTTCACGAGTTGAACTCGTTATTTTCATCGTTAATTCCCTAATGGATTAGCTACCCCAAATGCAATTAACTAGTTCAACTATTTACGCACTAAGTTTTTAAGTGGGACGATACTTTTTAACCCTAGATTGACCTTACTGCACCTATTCCAGGCTAATAGCAATGGACCTAATACAGAACACTAAATAAAGGCTGATGTTCTAATTTTTCAATACAATTAGTTTGCAACATGCGATCTTTAAAAACTAGAAACTACCATTTATTTATTAATAACTAAAACCATAGTCAATTTCAGCTAACCTAAAATGCATTTTGTGCCCTTAATAAAAAAAAACCAATTACAGTTTCAATGACAACAGTATGGAAATGATATCTATAAATTTTCTACGGGCTATCACATACGCTTGAATGAATCACTACTTAATTAAATATAGGTATAATTAACAACAAAGCACGATCACTTACCTCAATTACAAAAGAGCCCATTGAACTAGGTCCTCAGGGACAACACATTATAACTAATTCATATCTTTTGTTTTCATATTGTTGACGTGCTATCTCGATCTTTGCTTGAATTATTTGTTTTGCCTCCTCCGTTTGAGGGTTTTTACACCTCAAATAGTGTAGTCTGTTCTGGAGCCTAAGGACTTCCGCCGCAAGCTCCATTCGATCTTCAGGGGACCACATTTTTAAGGACGTATTCTCGTAACGAGATTTGACAACGAAATAACTAACCCATAAGATCTCTGTGGTTTATAGGTCGTCGGATTACAGTCGGCGAAGTAATAAATTAAGATAACGATACAAAAGGTATGCGTTAACTATATTCTCCAGAAACAAAGCTAGTAGGCAATGTAAAATCCTTTATGTTACAAAATAAAGCACATTTTCGTTCATCTGGCAGGATATTTTTTATTTTACCATGAATTATTACATTTTCGTCTCTATTTCGAGCACAACGTCACAAAAAATGGCCTGTATTTAGGAGTCGATGTCAGTGTGACCTCAATCACCAACGCCATTAATGTCATTGATTATTATTAAAACAGTGCAGTATGCTAAAACGCCTTGAATTTTGGACTAAATGCAAAATTTTCTCTCTTATGCATTCGGATGTTATTACTAAGGACAATGCAAATAGCACTTAGTTTGCTACCAATAATAGGGGAATACCTGGTTGAACATATGATACGAAATGTTTAGTACACAATCAACTGTAGGGTCAAATCTTTAATCGAGACTAGTCTTAAATGTCAACATGACGAATAAAGCTATTGTTTAACAATCTAACGAAAGAGAACAATTTTAGCGAAGTATTTTTTGAATTAATTAGACTACTGTTCTGATGACGTCAATAATATGCATCAAAACGATGAATTGATTGATTAGTTGGTGATTAACGGCTATAAAACAATATCATAATTGGCTATTTTATGGGAGCATTGCGCATGGACGAACATGTTTAGTGGCGTATTGTTTTTAATTAATCATACTTTATTAAACCAGATTGCATCTTCTGCACAAATTGAATAAACTGTTCATTTTTTAAACTATAGCATCGATAGCAACAATATATTCTTTGCGATGTTAACGACATTTCGTAACAAACAGCCCACTGTTGGCCTAATTCTTGAAATGACATAAGCATGAACGAATTTCATGGGCAACGGTACCTAGTGTTTTACATGAACCAGTGGCGTGAAGTAGAATAATTAAATAATTCATTAAATGAGTAATGACAATGCTTTTACGCATGGATTTACTTTGAAAGTTGTAAAGTTTTAAGAGCTTTGGTGAAACGACCCCCTATAAGCATTTACTACTAGACGTAAAAAATTAACACATGTTTAACACGTGATGAAAATTAGAATATTTAGGTGAGGCTTTGGAAGTAATTAAATTTGACTAATGCTATTATTGCATATTGACGTGCATTTACCTGACTTAGAGTAGATGTTATTTAAAACAATAGATTGACATTCACAAATCATTGTAAAGTATTTTAATTGAATAGTCACAGAACAAAATTTGAAATAAAATAATCGTTGATATAAATTCAACCATTTATTAAAACATTTAAATGCTTAATTAACAAAAATGCAACTATTTTATACCTTAATTAGACAACATCTCCATTGCTTCTCTATCATTGTTTCGTTCAGCTATTTGGTAAGCCGTCAATCCATCATTATTTTTAATGTTTCGATCAACGTCAACTAATCCTTCCATCAGCTCGTAGTCCTGTTTCCTCACCGCTATGTGTAAAACAGTGTCTTCGTTATTATCCTGGGCATTCAAATTCGCTCCAATGTCTAACATCTTCACTATCATATCCACAGCATCTTTTCCACTTCGAGACTTTGCTGCAATATGCAGGCATGTGTCTCCGTTGTTATTTTTCAGTAAAATATGTTGAAATTCTCCATGATCAGCATTTTTAGATATTCTATCGCAAATATCTTGAGTGTCGGCGTCAGCAATAGAATGGAATATTGTATTATTGCTTCGCGAAGAATCTGGACCGAATATATTGTTCAATTGGTTGGAGTCCATTTTCAAAAAGATTACGATGTCACTTCTTGAAGTCCCGACGAATAATGATACCACATCTCCCACTGGACGCCTCTTTTATAGGCGTGATATATGAAGGTTATTTGGACACATAAACAAATTTGCCATATTTAACATATTATAGTCTCTACAATAAACTAATGGACGTGAAATCGTTCACTAAGCACTCATCCAAATTAATTTTTTCATGTGACATCATTGTCATCATTTTATAATCTTCGTTTTGTTTTGCCACTTCATATGCTGTTAAATCACTCTTATTTTTTATATTCATGTCACTACGCACTGCAAGTAACCACTTCACCAGCTGGTAGTCTTGTTGTTTCACTGCTATGTGCAAAACAGTGTCTCCAGTGTAATCTTCTTGTGCGTCCAAATCTGCTCCCATATCAAATAACTGAGCCATTATTTTTTCAGCATCAAGTCCCCACAGGTTCTTGGCGGCGCTGTGTAAACACGTCTTCCCGTCGTCGTTTTTGAGTTTCAGTATGTGCTCTAGCTCTTTCTGATGGGTAGCGTTCCAAATTCGATCTAAAATATTCCCGAGGCCTTCTTCAGCTATCACATGGAACATAGTAGTATTTCTATCAGAGTTTTCTTGATCGAAAATGTTTCCAATTTACGTGAAGACATTTTTCAGAGAGCTACTTTACTTCTTGAAGTCCTGAAGTGTAATGATACCCTTCCTACTTGGAACATTATTTTATTACCGGCTCGATATGGATGGGACATAATATGAATATAAATAGATTTTATCGCCGGTTTTCCCGTGAGTTAAGTGTTATCGCGGTAAGGATATTCCTACGTGTTCCATACGGCACGTTGCCTACATAAATAGTGCCTCATTGTTTATTATATGACGATATTAAATAAAATTATTGAACTTGTAATAAAAGAGCCTTTATTATAAAACCCATTTAATAAAACCTTTAAAAACTACAACACATGCGATCAAGCTTATGATATATAAGTAGCAAAAATACAAAAAAAAAATAGTTTATAAAATGGCCTTAGATTTAGAATAGGAATCTCTTCAATAACACTCAAGTTAATGGTCTAGACCAATCTTTTGAAGCCCTAGAATTATTCACATAATATTAAAATATAATAACATTTGATGTACATCCACTTGTGTATTAAACAGTACAGAAGCTGCCGTTTCCAAGATCAAAGATAGTACATAAGCGCAAATACACTTAGTTAATATCACTCGAATTTAACAGTAACTCTGTAAGTTTACCGGAATCAAGCGAATTTGTCGGGCTCACTGGACACTCAGCACTATCATATTTTGCATTCGAAATCAACTCCATCGATTTTCGATCATCCATTTTTTGCGCAATCTCGTAGGCCATCAAACCATCCTTATTCTTAATGTCTTTACTGACTCTCATATCTAGCAATTCTTCCACCAGCTCGTGGTCCTCTTTCTCTACCGCTATATGTAAAACGGTATCTCCTTCATTATTTTGGGCGTCCAACTCTGCTTCCATGACTGTCATCCTACTGATCAAAGAGTTGTCCTCTTTCTCTACCGCTATATGTAAAACGGTATCTCCTTCATTATTTTGGGCGTCCAACTCTGCTTCCATGACTGTCATCCTACTGATCAAAGAGTCAGTCTCTGCTCCGTTTTGCTCCGTAGACACGTGTCTCCGTTTTTAGTCTTGAGCCGAAAAATGGATTTAAGGTCTTCACAATCATCAATACTCTTAAATATTCTCTCAAAAACACTGTCCATGTCAGAGGCAGCGATAGCATGGAATATCGTACGATTATAGTCGCAAAGATTTGCCCCAAAAATGTCATGTGATATGAATGGATCGATAAACAAACAGCTGGCTTTTCCCTCAGGTCAAATGTTATCGTGTACTTTATTCCCGTTTTTCATCAAGACACTTCACCATCGTAAATTACCCAATATTATTTAAAACACAATGATAAAGTGCGTTGTAACAAAAAAATAGTTTTCTGCTAGGCTAATGGAATTTTGGTTGACCTGCCTTATTCTCTGCAGAGCTTTTGAAATGAATACACCTTTTCCTTTTTTTAAATCAGCTATGCACATATCCAATAGACAAAACACTCCAGATTTATTCTTCCCATCGCTACATTGTACAATTATCGGGCCAATAGTTGGAATATCATTAACAGTACCGATAAATTTTATAAATTGGCTTGAGTTATGTGAAATATTGTCCGATGGCCATCTAGTGTAATGAGAAAGTACTACCTGTCGTGTAGCTTTATCTTTTTCTTTTAACTGTAGCAATGTCATATTATAACAATCGATTTTTAAGACTTTGATAGTTCTTATTACAATTGAATTGGATTCCACTTCATGGTTTTCTTCTGAACTCCAGTATTGGAAAGTCATTTCACTGTGAGTCGACAGTACGACTATAATATCGCTATTATGATCCGATGCTGTTCTCCAAAATTCATTCAAGTTATCTTTGGTAGGGTGTTTGGTGCATCTGTACTTGATAACATCGTAGCTTGTACTGTTATGCGCGATTGTATTTGTCACACACTGCAAAATACCTGCAAAAGATTTCTCATCAGATTCCACTGACGAGTGCTTGTTTATCCAGGTATATTCTTCTAAAATTTGAGCGATTGAGGTCGGGCTTTGCATGAATTTTAAAAAATTTTTAGTGTTGAAGCGTGACGGGTTTGGCTTATCGAGAAAGCTTGGTTGAGTCCTCTTGCAACTCATAGCTATTGCTGAAAACAAATAGCCCACTTTACTAAAGCTACTAAACACCCTCACGTAAGGGGTAGATTTGAAAGATTGAATTCGTTTTAGATCTCAAGCTCTTTATATAGGTCGGATACACATGCTTGATCCATTGAAAGAAGGAAAAAACAGTCACCTTGCCTATTTTCTCACCTATTGTCCCACTTTATTGGCGCTACCTCAAGTTCTCTCCTTGAACGTATTTAGTCTATGGTTGCTAACCAGATAAAAATCAGCCTTATTTCAATAGAAAGTTATTTACAGAGCCCGCCTACGTATACTGGGCATGGAGATTGATCGCCCACTCGATATTCGGGGTGATTTCTTAGAAACTGAAGTAGATAATCATATTCAGGGTGATATTCTTGTTAGCTGACGTAAATAATCATATTTTAATATATTTAGAGGTCGTTTGCAGAACGAACAACATTATTTGTCTACAATCTTAATTTTTATACTATTTTCAAAAAACCCAAGAGCAACAAAAATAGTTGGAGGTGGTACTCACGTTTTAGCTTGGACCATGGAGATTTGATTATTCTCCATAATTTGAAGTTGACACATGGTACTGTCACGGTGATATTTAGCTAGATTTAACTCCGTTCTAAGACGAGCACTGTGGCTTTCTATGTTACGTAGTTGGTTCTCTAACAATTTTATTTGCAAACTAAACCGATCAACTTCCGATCGTAGTCTACTACAGTCTGCGTTGGAATTCATGTTTGCCGTGGTGTTATTAACACAACATAGAATAAAGTTATGATGTTATACGTTATAATCATTTTATATTTATCCTTGAATTGCCTATTGTTACACCCAGTATGCTGATTTACTTACCGTAGAGGAAATTTTTGCTTGAAAATTCATATAACATTTCAACTGGTTATTTCAGAACTAATAAGCTTGTTAATTAGCTATCGGTTACCCATATGTGAATACTAGTTGTTAAAATTAATTTTAAATAATGATAACATGAGTATCAAATTCAGTAAATTAAAACCTCGTGCGCCAGAGTAGTTAGACTATCTATACAGGGAAAAAAATTGATATTAATACTAACAGCGCAATATAAATATGTTGGGATTAGTAAAATCATTCCACTTAGTTCTAGTTACCAGCAATAGTAAGGACTCTTATATTAAGAAAAATAAATTTTTGAAAATGGGCGCGATTTTCTCGAAAAAACAGTTGGGCATTAGTTACAATGAAGATAAAATAGTCAGTATTCTTCAACAAGAGCATTTGAGAATATTAGAAGAAAAAAATCAATACAGTTACAGCATATCAATGCTACCAGAAAATTTCGGAAAAAACAGATACTGATTATCATCTTCTTTTGATCATAACAGGGTAATTCTCCCAACTGAATACGAAAAGAGTGATTACATAAACGCGAATTGTGTAAACGGGTACAATACCAGCGGCAAATACTTATGCTGTCAAGGCCCACTTCAGTCGACAGCGGAAGATTTCTGGAAGATGGTGTTTGCAGACCAATCCAGAGTTATTGTTATGCTGTCTCAAACTCAGGAAGGAAACGAGGAAGCTTGCTATCAATACTGGACCTCGAAAAAAGGAAAAATACTGTTCTACGGAAATTTCACCATCAAAACAGAGAAAGTAAAGACCTTCCGGGATCACGTAGTGACCAAGCTGTGGGTGGCAGATGACACGGATGATACTCTAGACATTACATACTTCGCTTACACTGATTGGAATTATAATAATTCGCCTAGAATCTCCGGGAACAAAGAAATGGTTGTTCATCTTTATCTCAAAATATTATATACTTTGCTATTTCACGCTATTAGAATATTTTCAATTAGCTACTAAGCAGTTATAGTGTTTGTATTGTATTTATTTTTAGGACTTATTTTTCAGTATTTAAAATGACAGTATGTTTTACCTTAAATAAAAGTTATTTTATTAGATTAACACTTTTCAATTACTGCTCCCCTTTTACACACTTTAAAAAAGTTTGCTACTCAAAATATCAAATTACAAACCTAGTAGTTGATAAGAATTTAGAAAATACAGAGTCAATTATAATTAATCCGGCTTTGTGACCATTATTGGCCAGGAGCGCGTTACGTGCTGCCCTCACTTTTCATGCTTTTCCATGTTAAATCAAACAGAGTAATTTAGTTGCAGTGGCAGCCATTAGCGTAAAATCATGCGGTTCCCGTAAGATTCAACGTAAAAGTGGTAGACAGCGCCGCCTTCCCCACCATATACTTTGCACCCTGCCAATATTATGCACCGACAGTAACTTGTTATGAGCAAAAACTTCTGTTTGCCCTGTAGTGAGTATAAAACTGAAAGTAAAATACGTCCATTTTAGGTACTAATTCATGACCGTATTTTTCCTGAAACGTTGGGAATGTTATTGCGATATTTTGGGAAAACCCAGGTCATAGGTTACTGCTGATAAGTAGGCACAAAAGCACACAATCGAACCAAATTTATAGGTAGTACTGATAATAAATTAGAAGCAAACAAGTCCCATTATCTTTATCACTTTCTGGAACTGATGTTGAATTTCGTCAACTCATTACTGAATTATCTATAGTTGTCTGTTCAGTTAGGAACACATACGTCAATAGGTAACGATCTTATTATTTCTAATTTCCAGTATTCGTTAACCTAAATTGATTTTATTCAATAATAAGCTGTAAAGTGACGTAAGAGAGCCATTGTTCCTACGTAAAACATTGCGGTTGATAGAAAAAACGTTGTATGTCCATATTTATTCCTGTCCAAAAATTCTGACGCGATATCATGTTTGTTTAAAGTAATCGGGTCTTCAATTTGCTTGTCTACTGTGTTAAGATTTTTCCAATACCTCCCCACTTGTGCCAACGTTAGATTTGGGCACCTTACTCTACATTACAAATATAGTAAAGTATTTTATTATTGGGTCACCCGTATGTTCACAATTTCAATTCTATCTTTGAAAAGCTATAGACCTCACATTTCATTCGTATGCTATTTGCTACTTACATGCTTGTAATAAACCATTTATTCACTAAGTAAATTCACTTTCATTAGAATTAATTTGGCTGCTGAGTATTTGCGAAGCCGTAACTTTCCAGATCGAAATCTTTCCTGTCCAATTGTAAAATCACTCGAATGCAATTATATTGGAGTAAGAATTATTTGTTCTTGGGAATTGACGATCATTGAGAATATTGACAATGGGAATATGTCAATGTCCGAGATATCCTTGGCAATTGCGACTGCATCAACAATTTCTATAAGCTTCAATAATAATAAGGGTGCATTATTATATTAAAATTTTTTTGAAAAACATCTTTATACAACATTTATATATTATTAAATAAATAAATATAAAAAATATATAATAAAATAAAAGCATACCTATATAGTATGACACCACGGCTGCCGGGACACGGGGAAGTATCGAGGGCCGCGTTCACAGTGCGCCGAGCGTGGTGGAATTCGGCGGCTTTTTAAAAATACAACAAATTACTTTAGTCGGGCGCCAGGTTGTTGTACTCGAAAACAAACAAAATCCTTAACATGTTGACTGCGAAAGTCAGCGGCAACGCTAACGCTGAAGAACGCGCAAATACGTGCTCTCAGGGGGCGGGGAAGGGTGGTCGGTTATTATCACTCGATACAAAAGTGTAAATAATTAAGTTGAACTCAAACAATTAGTAAAATAAAAAACGAACGCTAGTTTTATTCAAAAGCACACAAAATAAGTGCGCGAAAACTCCAAGATTAACATAATAAAAGAATAATAAAATCGATGAAATTAAACAAAAAGCGATTTGACACGTTATGACAAGTTTTGCGGCAAATTCAAGTACAGCGAGAAGCGCTGTCTCTCTCGGCGAGAATGGCGAGAAAAGCCACGCACACCAGTCCACTCGTGACTCTCATACAGCGACCAGGAACGTCGTCTACGTAATCAAATACTAATTCCAAAAATAAATTGAGGTTTCGAGAAGCGAGAACCTTGGTTTATGCCGGAAACGCGTCTGTTTCAGCAACTCAGTCCGCCAACGCAAGCAAACGGCCGCTCAGTGCCCCCACGCACCTCGAAAACAACTCTGGTGTTCCCCAGCATCTCGTCCAGAGAAAAGTCCAGTCTTCGTGAGCCTTGGGATGGGTCGGGCCTTCTTGCTCGAGCCCCAATATACGACGTGGAAAGGCTCCACTCGTTCAACAAAAAAACTACGTTTGTCCTATTCAACGCGTACGACCACAACGATCTTCGGTTCTTCTTGCGGCAGCGATCACGCCGCCGGTCCGACTCCCCACGTGACTCGAGGAGCCAATCAGCAGTTCTTCTCCATTAGCTCCGAGACGTGCACAAATGTGAGAGAGATAGGTAGTTGGTCTCTCCGCTTGGGCCTCCATATTGATTTTTGGACGGCGCGCTCGGCAGGAAAATTCAAACTTGCGTTGACATCAACTTGTGCTTTTTCTAACTTTGATCGTTAAATATTCTCTGACAATAGCAATGATCTGCGTCTGACGATGCGTAGATGGATGACGGACTTATAGATGGACTCAGGTTGATAACCTGAGTCCTGAGGCTCTATCGTGGGCTTTATATTGGCTCTTCAATGATCATATTACGCGTGGCGGGCGTGAATTGACACTTACAACGTAATTTCACAACAAATGACTCGATACAGTATTAATGACTCGAATAAACAATAAATCGCTAATAGAGAATCGTATTGACGCTTCTGTCTGGATCGTCATCGATATCGGAGAATAAATACGCCAAATAAATGCTCAAGTTTCGTAAATAAAATAAGTTGACTTGAATCATAACTAGACGTGGCTCGCGCCACGTCACAATGTATAACAAAATATATTTATATTAAGACAAATGAATCAATGTAAATTATATCTAACGTAATAAACAAATAAATATATATACTATGTATTTATTTACATAATTAATAAATTATTAGATTCCACGCCGGGTGAAAAACCCCTGAAATAGAAAATCAATTAAAATCATTATAAAAAATATCTGCCATGTTATTCGACCATCCACAGCGTGTGGATGGTCGAATAACGAATGTAAAATCGATGGTGAAACTCATTATTGAAAACTGCTATTAAAGGCTAAGCCTTTGACAGCAGTAAGATAAATTGTAAATATTGATTCACACCTGTCGATATTTGTTATTTAAGTGAAACCGACATGTTCGATAATGACATATTCATCAGCTAACCTGACGCTGCATTGGTTTGTTGTTTTTAAGATTAAAAAATGTCGGCAAGACGTGGTGGAAAAATCGGTTGTCTTACCCGTAACGCAAATCGAATGCATCGATATCGAGTGGATAAGGAACCTGAAGAGGAATGTCCATGTTTCCAAAAAATGCCATTCGGCGGCCAAAATGGAAGTAGATATCTTTTAGAAATATCTTTTTCTAAAAACAACTGCAATAGCAAAATTTCACTGAATTATTCAGTTTGATACAATTAAATATTTTAGACTAGCAAAACATATCGATATGGAAATTGAAGCTGATTTAGTCAGCTTTTGGGTGAACTGAACGAATATTTAATACGTTATCGCGTTAGAAAGTTATTTCAGACGAAATCATCAAAAATCGGATTTTCCCATTTTTCGAACATTCTAATTTGCTGCCATTTCTAAACTAATGGACTGATTTGGTTTATCTCCGAACTTAACCTCGGTATTGGTCGATATATATATTGTGACGCGGCAAGTCTAATGTGCTCGTCCGCGCACACAAAGAGTGAGTTTTTTACGTGGGAATTTTGAGTAGATAATTACCATACGTAGTACGCTACAAATTAGAGAAAGAGCAGAGTGAGTTGAGTGTCTACAGTGAATTTGAATAAACCGATAGTAATGTGAAAAATGCAGAGTTCTATTCAAAGAGAGGTTAGAAATTTAGCATCATTTACACACTCGGTCGGCCACCCACTTGCTTCTTGCTTAATTTTAAGAAAAGTATTAGTGTATTCGACAGAAATACCACCATCTTTAGAAATAGGGTCATATTGTGTAATTTCGTATTGCCAGATTTCATAGACTTTGATCAGAATGTACCCTAGTGAGACAGCTTTACGAATTTCATCGACGACCCATGTTCCTGTGAATTGTCGATCTTCAGGGTCATCGTGAGGGCAATTATTTTGATACATATTTACACCACACGTCCTACATAATGTAAAAACAAGTTTTCCGTTTATCTTTACGGACCTCTACTAGGATAGTGCATTTCACAAGACCTTCCACTTGTGTTAAGTCATTATTGTTACCCAGCAAGACTTCACATGAATCTCCAATGAAAATTCTAGGGTGATCTGTCGAGAATTTACCCGTTTAGCAGATATACAAATGACGGGTACAATGAACAAACATCTACATATTTTAAATTTGTTTCGCTTGTAGTATCACAAAGTGCAGCCATACTTTCAGTCCTATCGCCAAAAATGCATCGCGGGGATCGAGAGGCAAATCACATAATAACGGATGTGAGCGTAGGTATACTCTGAGTTTTTCGTCTTGTGCGAGATCGCTGTCAAAATCACATTCCCATTTTTCAGCTAGTTGATAGCCGAGCGTTGAAATCAAATTAGAAATTGCCTCAGTTTTTTCAAACCGATTATCCATAGAATCGTCATATTGAATTTCTGCATCGCGATTCGGTTACAGCGCAAGCAACCATGCCAGAAGCAGCCATGAAATTGATAAACTGTTCTAGAATTATTTTGCCCATCTTCGTAATAGCCATCGACCAAAAGACCACATGGTAATTTATACTCTCTGGAACGTGCTGCGTGAGTGATGACAATATTTTTGTCACGCTCAACTGAAAGCAACCATGCTACGGCTTTTTTCGATTGGGTATTCGACCATCTATAACTCCCACTAACAGGCAAAATCCCTATAGTATCCGGTTTTAAAAAATTACGTCTAAATACTTTCGAGCAAGCAGATGCGATCGTTGCGGATTCAGTAAGTGGACAAGTTTGTGCGCATTCTATGAACATTCACGAAATTCTAAACACGCACGTCTCAGAATCGTGACATCACTGCGACAATATTTAATAAATTCATGTTGGAAATTTAAAATATAATTTGCACGCTTTTTATTCTCATGCCATACTAGAAATTTCTCTTTTTCGTATGCAAACATTGAGCCAGGCGAATAAAATTCTGGTAATGAAGCTATGGAATTCGACGCCGAATGGCGTGACCACGAGCAGATTAATCGTCGAATCCCGATATTCAACGACGTTCCGTATCTGGGGCCACCGCCCACTGTGTTGACATTCTAGAAGACAAAACAGGCCGAGGGAAAACCTGTGAGGCAGGTAAAGGGGTGCCACAGGTGGGATTTATCATGTATTGAGGCTGAACTGGAGCAGGAAGATGGACTTTTGGTACTTATTTTCACCATTCAATTCGGCTAGCGAGCCAGCAGGTAAGACTAAGTCATTGCATATAAAGAAAGTTTCTATTGTTCCGAATTTTAAAAGTGTCGCTAACAATCGCATCTTCGTTTTTCTATTCAAGATGTGCCATAAAATGTCATTGCATATAAAGAAAGTTTCTATTGTTCCGAATTTTAAAAGTGTCGCTAACAATCGCATCTTCGTTTTTCTATTCAAGATGTGCCATAAAATGCCGGTGGTTCGAGCGCGAGTGATCAACAAAAAAACTGTCAGTGTGAATTATCTATTCTATATATTACGCAAAATAATACTGACAGCAAATTTTATATCTATAAATTTCATATCTCTATAAATTTTTAAAAACTGTCAGTGTGAATTATCTATTCTATATATTACGCAAAATAATACTGACAGCAAATTTTATATCTATAAATTTCATATCTCTATAAATTTTGTAACTGTTTAATTAATATACGATTTTATACTTTTATGAATTTAATTCCTCAAATATAAAATCGCAATTCAATAAATTTCATATCTCTATAAATTTTGTAACTGTTTAATTAATATACGATTTTATACTTTTATGAATTTAATTCCTCAAATATAAAATCGCAATTCAATTACCCTAATCTTACGCGCATACTTTATATATCTATGTATATATATCTATGTGTATAGTTTGCCGTCCACAAGTATGCGCTATCTTATCGCGAATTCTTGTCCCTCAACGCTCGCGTTGAAGGACAGGCCCCTGCCCTGCCACCCGTCGTGCATTAGTTTGCCGTCCACAAGTATGCGCTATCTTATCGCGAATTCTTGTCCCTCAACGCTCGCGTTGAAGGACAGGCCCCTGCCCTGCCACCCGTCGTGCAGCTGATCCATACCCCTTTCTCTTAGGCCGTAGACTATATTTCTTGTCCCTCAACGCTCGCGTTGAAGGACAGGCCCCTGCCCTGCCACCCGTCGTGCAGCTGATCCATACCCCTTTCTCTTAGGCCGTAGACTATAGCGTCCCTCACCATACCTGCTCTGCACCCATACGAGGCTCGCGCTCAGCGTCCGCCGTAGTGGAGGTAGGAGTGGGGATAGGAGTGGGGGGCGCCAAAGTGGCCTACACACTACTACCCTGTTCGCCTTCCTCGCCGTCTCTTGAATGTGCACTTTTTCCCTCTGTTCCTGCTCATCATATTTGCTACTGTGCATATGGGACACGTTCATTGCTACCCTGTTCGCCTTCCTCGCCGTCTCTTGAATGTGCACTTTTTCCCTCTGTTCCTGCTCATCATATTTGCTACTGTGCATATGGGACACGTTCATTGCATCGTCGGCGACAACTTCCATGACGGAGGAAGTGAGATCGGGAAATAAATCCACACCAGACTGAACCTGATCTTTATTTTGGTTTAGGCATGATATTTTTATAAGATTCAGTAAGATAGCGTGTTTTCCATTTCAACCGTTATGAGCTGATAAGATTTTGTCTTACTTTCATCACTCCCACCGAATTTAGGTATTTTATTAGATGGTGAATCTGACTCATTACGATCCATCTGCGAAACATTATTGTGAAATTAATTATATAATTTTCCGACCAGATAAAAACAGTTACAGTCGAAAGAGTGGAAGCATTGAATTTTTAAAAATATAATTGAAATTTCATAGGTTAGGAATCTTTAGTTAAATGCTAAATATGATGAGAAATATAACTTAAAAACTAAAAAAATGCTTACAAAGAATAGAATTGGTTCAACAAAAAATATAAACATGTAATACCTTGAGTTATTATTTTTATGCAGAACAATTAAGTTTTATTCTTATTAACATTGCAGTAGCGTATATCCACACTTTGGATCTTAGTTCTTCGTGAGATTAAGTAGTTGTTGAGTACCTGTATCTCCAGAACCGGACAGTTTGATGAATTTTAAGGCTGGGCTAGCGTCGGTATTTTCCCCTAGATTATTACTAGATTATGGTTACAAATTTTTCGACTATAATTAAACTTTTTATTTAGGTCGGATTTACAAATAGACAAATTTAAATGATAGTTTAATTAAGAGTGCAGGGCGATAGGTAATAAATAGGAGTAATTATGGACGTAATAGTATAAAAACACTAAATGTAAAATTATTCCGGTTTTCCTCTAGATTTCAACCATTTTCATGGCTGACCTACTTTATCATATGAGTTGGCGAAAAATTAAAAACTACAAGTATATTACTTGATTTTGCAGCCTAGTGGTAATCTATCGCCCTAGATCTAATTGATAATGATATAAAAAAAATATTGTAACACCTAATTACTCTAAAATAATTGAGTAATTATCGTAGAACTATTTTTTTTAGATTTTCGTTCAAAGTTGACAGTCAGATGGCGCACGATGTTCGACAGAATTCTTTGCTGAATGTGTCGTAGGAACGTGTCGATGTTCCTGGGGCCCCGCTCTCTTTATTTGTTGAAATCAAACATAACCTTGCTGGCTTGCTGTATGCGTACAAATTTATTGAGTGATTAATAAATAAACATAAGGCCTGGGACGACGAAACCTATCTCAGTGTTGATTATAGAATTCAACGTAACATCGTTTTTTTGATGTGTAACATCTTTCCTCTCGCTTGCGGGCACTTTTTTTCATGGGAGTGATTTCGTGAAAGGGACGGAAGTATGTAACAGGAAGACTCAAATAACATGAAAAATTTTTAACGATAATTCGGTAAATAAACAAAATAATAAAAAATGTTATGGGAACTAAATTTTTGTAAATGAAATTACCTACAAAAAATAAAAATGAAATTTGTTTTTTGATGTGTAACATCTTTCCTCTCGCTTGCGGGCACTTTTTTTGATGGGAGTGATTTCGTGAAAGGGACGGAAGTATGTAACAGGAAGACATGGATGCGCGCAAAATACGAATCGACCAATGAGCGCGCGCGGCGATGAGCGAGTGTGAGAGTGTACCAACCCATTTCCCGAAAGGTTGGCACTACTTCCTACTGCTTGCTAACAGCGCGTGCGCGTCAGGGATGAGAGAAAGGGAAGAGGACAAGAGAGAGAAAGAGAATGTATATCAGCTGTCCGCTGTATACTTACAACTACAGTCACACATTAATTATGTATGGATTAAAAATCAAATTTTGATCAAAAATGTGTGTTAAAAAGTTATTACTAATGGTAACTTAATAATTTTTTCAGGATATCTATGTCTAATATCGCGTTTATACCAAGAGAACATGCATGTCAGATGTTACACATCATATGTAGTGTACCAACCCATTTCCCGAAAGGTTGGCACTACTTCGTACTGCTTGCTAACAGCGCGTGCGCGTCAGGGATAAGAGAAAGGGAAGAGGACAAGAGAGAAAAAGAGAATGTATATCAGCTGTCCGCTGTATACTTACAACTACAGTCACACAGTGTTGTGGATAAAATTCTTTTATTATTTTATTATTTTTGTGTATGTAATATATATATATATATATTAATTATTATATATTTACTGTATATTCAAAACTCTATGAAATTCATCGTACTTCAGAAAATGCAAGTAAGTGATTACATGAGTTGGATATAATTTTAATATTTTGAGGTTAATTACTGTCTCAGGCAATTTAATATTTTTGTGATTAAAAATTGTCATTAAAAAAGTTCTTTCGATCGAAAAATAATGATAATAATATAGTAAGTGATTACATGAGTTGGATATAATTTTAATATTTTGAGGTTAATTACTGTCTCAGGCAATTTAATATTTTTGTGATTAAAAATTGTCATTAAAAAAGTTCTTTCCATCGAAAAATAATGATAATAATAATAATAATAATTACGCGGTTAATTGCTCTGGTAGTCCGGGCTTCCAAATTGTTAATAAACTAGATCAATTCTAATAATTTTGTAATTTCCAGGGATGGCTAAATCAAGAGCGGAGTATATGAAAAATTATCGCCAAAAAAAA